>JXCR01131003.1:50701-85152 GCA_002079205.1 Phalaenopsis hybrid cultivar | reverse complement strand
ATCTTGAGTTTCCCCCACAGTGACCCCACCTACTAAGTATTTAGAGGTTAAGAGCAACATGTGGAACTTCAAGTTGAGTAGAGAAGAGTTTGGAACTTCTAATGGTGAGGGTTCCATGTCTAGTTTTCTAGGAAGAGTCAACAAGAGAAGTCTTATGGCTAGACCCTAGGCTAGTAAAGAGGAAAAACTAAACCTCAACAAAAATTGAGGTCAACAAATGGACCCCCAATAGGTATGGTGTGTTGGGAAAGCACACCGCGCATATTGGCGTTAACCGAAGAGATCAACAAAAACCAATACAAACTCCTAAGTAAATAGACCCGGAAGTATGTGTAGAGTTGTGTGTGTGATTTGTTTCTGCCGGGGAATTAGCAAGTGATCATCTGGTTGAAATCAAGGAGTAGAGACTCTCGTTGGAGGTCGGAGAGTGGATTTTGATTTATGAAATTTCAGATATTTCCAAAGGATGGGATTCAGAATGTAAGTGTTGACTCGAGGTGGGAATTGAAATTCAGGTATCAATTCAAAAAGAGAGAGAGAGAGAGTCAGAGTGTAAGGACCGACCTCGAACGTAATGAATCAGAAATGTAGGACTGATTCAGAAATGAGAATTGAAATGTAGGTCAATTATTAAAAGAGAATGTCAGAATGTAAGGACCGACCTCGAATTTAATGAATCAGAAATGTTGGATTGATTCGAAAATGAGAATTGAAATGTAGGTCAATTCTCAAAAGAAAGTGTCGGAATGTAAGGACCGACCTCGAATGTAATGAATCAGAAATGTGGGACTGATTCAAAAATGAGAATTGAAATGTAGGTCAATTCTTAGAAGAGAGTGTCGGAATGTAAGGACCAACCTAGAATGTAATGAATCAGAAACGTGGGACTGATTTGAAAATGTTAATTAAAATGTAGGTCAAACCTCAAAAGAAAGTGTCGGAATGTAAGGACCGACCTCAAATGTAATGAATAAAAAATGTGGGACTTATTCAGAAATGAGAATTGAAATATAGGTCAATTCTCAAAAGAAAGTGTCGGAATGTAAGGACCGAGCTCAAATGTAATGAATCAACAATGTAGGATTGATTTGGAAGATGTCGGAATGTAAGGACCGACCTCAAATGTAATGAATCAGAAATGTAGGACTGATTCGAAAAGGAGAATTGAAATGTAGGTCAATTCTCAAAAGAAAGTGTCGGAATGTAAAGACCGACCTCAGAAATTGAAATGTAGGTCAATTCTCAAAAGAAGGTGTCAGAATGTAAGGACCGACCTCAAATGTAGAGAATCATATAGGTCAATTCTCAAAAGAAAGTGTCGGAATGTAAGGACCGACCTCGAATGTAATGAATCAGCAATGTAGGACTGATTCGGAAGTGAGACTTGAAAAGTAGGTCAATTCTCAAAAGAAAGTGTCAGAATGTAAGGACCGACCTCGAATGTAATGAATCAGCAATGTAGGACTGATCCGGAAATGATAATTGAAATTTAGGTCGATTCTCAAAAGAAGTTTAGTAGCATTGAATTTATAGAAATGTATCATGTGAGAAAGGTCGATCTTGTTGAAGGAGATTTGTAAAGCTTTGTGAGTTTCTGTGCAGAATGTGAAATTCGGTGAGGATGTGCAGAGAGTTAGTGTAGATAACGATGGTTGTGCTGCGCGCACGAAGAGTAGGAAATTCCAAAAATGGAAGAATCTACTCAACAGGTTTGTTTTATTTTCTTATTACTTTTATCGCAATTTAATATTTTAAAATACATTTTTTAAAGTTTTAATTTTAATTGGTTGATTTAAAAAATAATTTTTTTTTGTTATTCACTCATTTAAGATTATTTTTCATTTGTGTTTTGTTTATTGTTGTAGATTTGTTGTTTCGTTCTTTGTTCATTGGAATTCCGAACCATCGCATGGTTCGCTGCTTTCATCCATCGCAAAAAAAGGCAATTGACAAAAAGACACAATTTGAGAGAAATTTCCATTAATCTGCTTCAGTAAAGATGCTACAGATCAAACATAGGCTAATGCCTCAAGAGGTACATCATGTAATCCATGCTGAAATACACTGAGAACCCTCTCATGATATGAGTTCATCATAGACTGAATACATCAGATACATGTCATGCTGTTAAAAGAAAACAAGTAAACCCTCTGTGCTAGGTATGTTGAGCTCCTGATCAAGCAGACCTTCTAAGTCATGCTCCAGGATAAGAGTTCCCTTTACATGTACTTAAGGGTAGAACCTTCTCATAGTTCATAAGAAACAACTCCTCTAATTCTGGGTCCTTCTGGAATCCATATGGTATTTTACTGTCATCCATTATGTGGAAGGTTACAGACACCCTAAGGTGTCGTACTCCTGGAATGCAGTGCTTGGCAACGTCTGCCCCGTTGCCCTTCAGGACAAGTACTGAACCGACTGGAAAAGGAATCTTCACAGCTCCTCTGAATTTGCCGAGGCCAACTATATCAATTTCTTTTCCAAACAGAATGTTGCTTTTACTCAATAGCGAGACCGTGCAGAAAGGCCTCACAAAATCATGATGGTTAGTGTGTGGGGGAATGTAGTCACCTTCTTCATAAATGTTGATGATGCAACTGTTAGGAATGCAAGTAGCGGGTAGAAAATTCCACTTAATCATTCTCTTTATCATCCATTTTATCATTGGTGGCAACGGATCCATTTGGTCATATCTGAGGATCCCAGGCGGATTTCCCTGTCTATCATTCCTAAAATTGTAGCAACAACCGCATTGAATGGTGATCTTCCCTTTCCCCGCTTCCATTTCTTCGGCTTGGAGTATGTTCTCTCCATGTGAAGGCCCGCTCAAACTCTATCTCTTAGATCGAAGTTGCAGTCCAAAATGCTACTTTCATCAGTTTCAGAGAAAACCCTGGTATATAGCTCCAAACCCTCCAATATGTTGATAAATTTTCCCTGAACCTCTTCATAAAACTCGAATTCTCTTTTATCTACTTTTCTTATTTTGTAGTATTCTACCATACCAGGAGTCGGCAGCTGTCGTGGGCGTTCCTTCCTCCGGGCCTCGGCGGGAACCCAAACTGGTGTTGGTCGATTCGGAATATGAGATTCAGCCTCTAGTGTGATGTATGATCCTGGGCTCCATGGTGCACGCTGATCCGTCCCCAGAGGGACATACGATTCATTTGCCATGAAATATGGAGTCTGAGACTTGTTGGTGCTTGAAGTGTATTCTTCTAATCTACTAAAACATTGTAGATGCAGAATGTTGCAATCCGGGCATTCTACAAATGTGCTCGTGACTGATGTTCCGGCTGGTACCTCAACGTTGCACGTTGGGCAACCTCTGCATAAGGCATCTGGAACTTGGAGCACATCTGATTCTGTCACAAATCCTGACTCTTCATCTGTAGTGGGCAGGCTGGCGGCAGTTTCTCTCAGATCTGGGTCGTAAATATGTCCCTCAGGAATGTGGGTAAGAAAACTTTTCACGTCTCTTTGGCGTTTGCATTCCTGTCGCATAAAGGCTCTCTAATTCTTCTGCATTGCGTCCTGCAGAGCGGAGTATTCAGTAGTTATTCACTACGAGCGGCTATCAGGCCCCTTACTGGAGTAGCCACCATGAAGGGCAGACGGCTGGGCCTTTCCATCGGATCTTGTTCTGCTATCACGTTTTTACCTTTGTGTGATAGATTATCTTGAGTGGTCACCCTCAATAGTGAAGGCAGTCCCTACTTTTCTTTATTGCTGACTACATCCATTAGAGGACCCTCGTAGTCCATATCAACCTGGTTGAAATCCACATTGAAATCTATGACACCTCCTTGTGGCGCCATCTTTTCATTCAGTGTGAAGTTCCAACCGTCCTGGAAGGCAAAGATCAACCTCTGTCCTGACATTTTTCTGCATACGACAGAAAGAAACGTCAGTGGGCTGAAGCTTGGCATGAACAAGAATAAAACAAAGAATTCACTAAAGTAAATTTTAGTTTGTTCTGGTGAAAAAAGGATTATTCATTTTATGTGTGAGTTTTGTTTAATTTAGCAAAGTATTTAAATTCAAAAGTAGAAAAGAGAACGTGTGCAGTTCAAAAATCTTTCTCAAAATATTCATTACAATAAGGTTAATTACAAAATTTAGACCCGGTCATAGACATTTGGCCACATAGATAACCCTAAAATAATCAAAGTTTCAAAGTTTCAAAGCAAGCAGAGGCAAGCGAAAGTAGGCGGCATCAGGTTGCGTAATAGGTTTTCAGGTATCGTCCATTTATCGATAACATGGGTCGTTCACCCCGGAAGTCCACTAACTGGTCGACTCCTCCTATATAGACCTTCTCAATGACAAATGGTCCCTCTCAAGTTGGCTCGAACTTCCGACCTATTTTGCGGTGAGCAAGAATAGGTTTTTTGAGCACAAGTACGAGGTCACCAATTTTGAATGTCCTTGGGCGGACCAATTTGTCATGGTCTTGTACCCTCTTTGCTGGTAGAGCTCCAAATGTTGTTGTGTTTCCAATCGTTTTCCTTCGAGACTCTCTGGTTCTTTAAGTATGAGTTTTGCACTTTCTCCCATTGTGAGTTGGTTGGCAACAGCGACTCTGAGAGTTGGTGTCTGGATTTCTAGCGGTAGCACGGCCTCGGTCCTGTACACGAGCATATAAGGTGTACACTGAGTGGGAGTCCTAAAAATTGTCTGATAGGCCCACAAGGCTTTTAACAGTTTCTTATGCCAATCCCTCTTGTTTTCATCCAGTGTTTTCTTCAAAATTTATACCAGTGTCTTGTTGAAAGCTTCAGCCAGACCATTTGCTATGGGATAATAAATTGTATAGTATCTCCAATCTATCCCATGTCTTCTGACGAAATTTTTGATCTTTGTACTTTTGAAAGCTATCCCATTGTCAGAGATTACTCTCCGTGGTACTCTGAAACGGTAGACAATTTGGCTTTTAAAAAATTGAAGGACGTGTGGTGTCGTAACCTCACGTAACGTTACTGCCTCCACCCATTTAGAGAAGTAATTTGTAGCGGCAAGTATAAATCTGTATCTTTTGAAAGATGGAGGGTCAATCAGACCTATTATGTCTGTGCCCCAATACACGAATGGCCACGAGGCAACAGTTGGGTGTAGCACATTCAGAGGCTGGTGTAAGAGGACCCCATGCACTTGGCATTGGTGACATCTTTTGGTTGTATCTATGCAATCAGACATCATTGCTGGCCAATAATATCCGAGTCTTTTGATCTTCATTTTTATTTTTGGTCCTGACTGGTGAGCGACACACAATCTGACATGTACTTCTTTGACAATATTATGTGCCTCGGCTCTGCTCAAACACCGTAGCCACATTTGGTCGAACGATCTTCTATAAAGAACATTTCCCACCAGAGAGTAAGAAATGACCCTTCTTGTGATGTGGCGTGCCTCAAACTTGTCCTCTGGCAAATTTCCAGTATGCAAATATTCTATTAATGGCTTACGCCAATCTTCATTGATGTCTGCAACTGTATTTATTGTTTCTTCTTTTCTAATCTTGTGTAGAGTTTCAAAGTTGTTTCGAGACAAGACTTGTCTTCCTTGCACCGTAACTTTGATGGAATCCTCTAGAGGACATGCTTTTTTCTTTTGCGAGTTTTGCTAGAGCGTCGGCGTGAGCATTATCTCCCCGAGGAATCCGGTAGAAAGTCACCTCAGGAATCTGCTCTAGGAGTTTCATTGTGTACTAATGGTACTCTGCTAGTCTTGGTTTCAGAATTCCGTATTGTCCGGCGACCTGCTGGATGACAAGTTGAGAGTCACCATAAATGGCAAAGTTTGTTATATCCATTGAAATTGCCAATTCCAATCTGGTGATTAAGGCTTCATATTCTGCTCATTGTTAGTGCACGACTCTATTAGGTGGTATGAGAACCTCATCATGCCCTTATCTGGCATAATAAAGATCAAACTGATCCCTACCTTGTCGGGTATAACTGTGCCTGATCTCTTGTCTTTCCTGGCTGATGAAGCACCATCAAAGTACATTTCCCAGTGCTGTGCACTAAAAAATTCCATTTGTGGTATTTGCTCATCTAGTAACTCGTCATTTAGAGAGGACCCAGCTGGCAGTGGGTGTGCAGCGAGAAAGTATGCTAAAATCTGTCACTTGATAGCACGGAGGGGCACAAAAGTTATATCAAATTAAAATAAGATCATTGACCATCTCGCTAAACGTCCGGAGAGTGTTGGTCGGGTCATCAAATATTGCAATGGATTAACTTTCAAAATTAGAGTTATCCTATAAGAAAGCATGTAATGTCTAAGCTTTTGGGCGGTGAAAATTAATGTCAGACAATGCTTCTCAATAGGTGGGTACCTTATCTCCGTTAGTATTAGACGACGACTCAAGTAGTAGAGCGCATTTTCTTTTCCCTCCTCATTGACTTGGGCTAAGAGGGCTCCAAGAGAGTCATCTAAAGCCGCGGTATAAAGTATCAACGGTTTTCCCAACATAGGAGCTGCCAAAACAGGAGGTGCCATTAAGTATTGTTTAACATCCTCAAAGGCCCGCTGGCATTTCTCTTCCCAAATAAATTTAGTGTCCTTTTTAATCAATGGCTGACAAAGGCTGACACCTACCTGAGAGATTAGAAATAAATCGGATTAGATATGCCAACTTCCCCTGAACGTAGCTGCTTCAAGGTTTTAGGGGGAGGCAATTCCAAGTTAGCTTTAATCTTATCCGGGTCGATCTCGATTCCCCGATGATGGACAACAAATCCTAAAAATTTCCTGGAGGTAACGCCAAAGGCGCACTTTAAAGGATTCATTTTACGGTCATATCATCGTAGCCATTCAAACACAATCCTCAAATCGTACAAATGGTCTAGTTTTTGTTTACTTTTGATGAACAAATCATCCATGTAGCATTCTACCTGATTGTGAATGAGGTCGTAAAAAATCTTCGTCATTGCGTGCTGATATGTCGCTTCGACATTCTTTAAGTCGAACGACATCACTGTGTAGCAAAAAATTCAAATCGGTGTTCTAAAAGTTGTAGGCGCTACATCGTTGGGAGCCATCTTGATTTGGTTATATCCCGACGATCCATCCATGATGGAGAAAATTTCATGTGTCGAAGCGATGCCCACCATAATTTCTGGTATAGGTAGTAGAAACTCATTTTTTGGGCATGCCTTGTTGGAATCTCTGAAGTCGACACAAACACGGATCTGTCCATTTTTCTTTTTAACAGGTACATTATTGGCTAATCACGTGGGGTTTTGCTCTTATTTTACAAAGTTGGCATCTATCAATTTCCTTACCTCGGCCATGACTTGTTGTTATATTTCAAGGTGCATTCTCTTTGGGGCTTGTTTTACTGGGGTTATATTCCTATACGCCCCAAGTTTATGGACTGCAACCTCTGCTGACAGTCCTGACATTTCATCGTAGCTCCATGCGAAGCAATCTTTGAATTCTATTAATAGTTTGACCAATTCTGCATATTCTTCGTCATTAAGTAGAGAACTTATTAATATAGGCTGGGGCCATTCTTCAGTCCCAAGGTTAATCTCTTTCAATTCATCGACAGTGGACTTAATTTCCTCCACAAATTCTGGCGGAGCATCTTCTATTGGTTGATCTGTAGAGTCATCCTCTACATCTAGGCAATCCTCTTTTGATTCACTAGTAACAACCATGCAAAATTCAGAATCATCGACAGGTCCAACTGTACCAAATCCGAGACCTTCTTTTGAATTGGGAGTTTGACTTTTAGCATTCCATAGTTTTTCAAAAAGTTGAAATTTATCTTTTGGCATTTGTTTTGGTAAGTGTACGTTTACCATTCTATAATTTTTCAAAAAGTTGAAATTTATCTTTTGGCATTTGTTTTGGTAAGTGTCCAGGTACCATTCCATAGGTTTTCAAAAAGTTGAAATTTATCTTTTGGCATTTGTTTTGGTAAGTGTACCTGTTGAATTAATTTTCCATAATTTTTTAAGAAGTTGAAATTTATCTTTTGGCATTTGTTTTGGTAAGTGTCCTTGTTAAATTAACTTCTGAACACAAGGTGTTTTGGTAAGTGTCCCTGTTGAATTAACTTTTGAACACAAGGCGAGAAGTAACCAAAAGATAGTCCATTAATTCATTAGAATCAACATCCAAATTTACATGTTTTTCAAGCTCAGTAGAGGTAGAGGCATAGTAAAATTTGATCGGCTTGGAACCAACACTATGGACTTCCTTGACCTCTAAACTCTTGACCTTTTGTGGTTTATCCAATCATACATTGTTTCATATTCATTCTTCTCTGTCTCTTCTAGGGATATCTCGTATTGAGGTTTCTTCTACTTTGTCATCATTATTTCATCTTTGGAACTATCTTCATCACCAATGTTGATAGTTGGCCTATTTCGTTCATAAATTAAATTGATCTTCCCTCGTTCGCGTCCCCGGCCTCGACCTCGGGTGCGTGAACTAGAATAACCTCCACCAACTCATTGTAGGGGAGTGGTAGAAGGTCGATGAAGCGGAGTTGTACGGCCTCCTTGTTGTGATTCTTCTGAACCTTCATCTTTGTTTGTCAAAATCTCACACGAGAAAACAGTCTTATTTGGAGGCGCGTAGTAAGCAACATCTTCTGGATACCAACTTCATGTACTGAAAATGGTTGTAGATCTCCCTTGATGCAATTTTCCTGACCATCTTTGCAGTATTTAATGCACTGGCATAAAGATGATGGAACCAAATTGTGCTCATGAATCCATGGTTATCTTAATAGAGCATTAAAAGAGGTCTCGGCGTCGATGATATAAAATTTAACTGTTTTTATGAGTTGTCCAACCTTCATAAGTAATGTAATTTATCCAAGGGCTCTTTCTCTCTTTTGGTTGAATCCTCTTAACATCATTTTATCAGTTGTAAGCTCTTGAGCCTCAATATCCAAATAGGCCACTGTCCGTAGGCTCATCAAGTTAAGAGATGCCCCAGGATCCACTAATACTCTGGACAACACAAATCTGTCGATGTTGACAGGGATGTAGAGCGGACGGTTGTGGTCGGCGGTACCGAGCAGCAAGGTTTAATCTGTGAAGGCTACCCCTGACTGTTCTCTCAACAAGCAAACTTCATCTGAGGATGTGCTAGCCAACTTAGCTAAGCAAATTTCGGGATCAAGCAAAGCTGTAACCAGAGATTCTTTCATCTCCTTTGACAGGATCAGAGCGTTGTAGATGCTTAGTCGGTCAGACAACTTCCTAAGATGTTCTAGCACGTTGTATACTACTTTGTAGGGTCCTTCGATTTTGTCTTGATTATGTGATTCTTCCACTAGCGGAGGTGAGGGTATCTCTCTCGAGTCATTATCTATTTTCCTTTGTCTATTGGAGCTGTTCTCGGTGATAAGACTTGTCCGCTCCCCATATTAACTTCTGTGACTTCTTCTTCTTGAGATATCATTGTTGAATCTTCCGGTGTCTTTTCCTCCTCATCGGAAAGATCTATGTTGATGGCAAATGGTGCACCATTACGCTCGAGAGTTGGCTCTTCGTTATCTGTGCTGTCGTAAGAGATATCATTGAGTTCTTCTTTGGCCTTGACAACGAGTTCGTCAGACTCGAGTACAATTTAAGGATCATTTTGGGGATCGAGATTGCAGCTAGATCGGTCATAATCAGTTATGTTATTACCAGAAAAAGTCAAAACGTAGCCCAAATCATAATCATTATATTTATAAGACCGAGGAGGGATAAAAAGATAATCATATAAAGTCAAGGGTTTGAGGATTTTTTTCCCCAAATCTGAGACAACCAGTCTAGTAGAGGCAGCCTCTATCCTACCCCCTGTGCTATCAATCTTGACAGTGATGCTTTTCTTCTTCTTGTTCTTCGTCTTTGACGATGATTGATCTCCTGACAAAATCTTCATCTCGGGCTCGGTATGTTGCGGGCTCTGAATGGATACTTGTTTTGATGCAGACTGTATCTTGGTCAGCATCTTCTTGGATGATCTACTCCAGACCTCATTCCATTCTTCTTCGGTGTTCGTAGAAGCTTGTTTTGATGAATCATGTATTTGATTGAGGACCCTCTTGAGTTCATCCCAAGTTATACTCCATCCGTCTGTTCTGACATATAGATCAATTGAGGAGATTGGCTCAACTGAAATCATGTTTATGGAACCTTTTTTAGGTTCTCTCAAATACTCCTTTGGGATTATTATATTCTATTCCTTGAGGTTCTTCTCGAGCCATTCTTTAAAGATGAAACACTTGTTTATAGTGTGCCCAAGCAACCAGTGGAAAGGGCAATAATTTGGTTCATTCTTCTTATCCACCTCTTTGAGTTTTTTTGGATCAGATAGTTTGAATTTTGGTTTCTTCATCAAGCTTTTGAATATTTTAGGTACAGCTTCATCTTTGAAGGAATAAACAACTTTCTGTCGCTCTAACAGGGATATTCTTTTACGCGTTGTTTGAGGTGATCCCTCCTGAGACGGCCGTTGGTTGGATTGACTGCTCTCTCTCTGAGAGTACTGTGATGAAGACTGGTGATGCTCTTCTGCATATATCTTTATCAGCTGCTTTCCTTTGTCAACAGTCGCGACTAATCTTGATTTCTTTTCGAACACTCTGGTCACCTTGGCCTATTCATGCGGCTCCATGTGCTACATTTCTTCTTGAAGACTGTTGGATTTACTGAGTAGCTTCTCAAAGGATTTGATGGTGAGTCCCTTAAGTATTAAAGCTACTGGCCCATGAATTCTTTTGAGTAAAATCTCAATTACTTGATGTTCTTGTAGTTGAGGTTCACATTTCATGCTAAGGTTTCTCCACCTCAAAATATAGTCTGCCAAGGTTTTACTAGGCTTCTACTTCTCCATCATGAGCTCTCCAATAGACACATGATGCTGAGCCCTGTTAAATCTCTTCACAAACAACTATTCCAACTCAAAAAATTGTTTAACTGACCCATTGGGCAAGTCAGTGTACCAGTCAAAAGCAATCCCTGACAAGCTGCTAACAAACTACTGGCAGAGTAGAGCCTCATTATTCCTCGTGTTACCATAACTGGCTTAAAAATGTGCTATGTGCTGTCTGAGATTTCCAGTCCCATCGAATATCTTGAAGTTTTGGGCCACAAAACCCTTGGGGAAAGGGACATCATCGAACTTCTTTGGGCAAGGCCTACCCTTTAAAATTGATGCACCGCCCTTGGACTGGGCTAAGGCATCCTGTACTTGTTCAACCCTTTGCTTGAACTTTTTTTCTGGCATGGCACTTGATGGAGAATCCTTCTTTGGTTGTTCATCTTTGTCTGTCAAAGTAGCCTCCCTTCTTACATCTGTGATCTATATGATTTCCGGCTGATTAATCCTTGGAGAAGCTAACCTTGGTGCTTGTGATTGCCCCTGAATGGTGGCCATGGCGGTCATAGCTGTAGGCATCTCATCTATTCTTTTCTCCAGAAGACTGACTTGTTAATCCCTTAGGAGGATAACCCTACGCAGCTCATCTACGACATTCTCTTCGGTGTGAGGTTGAGCCTCACGCGCAGATGTGGTAGCTCTGGTTTCGATCACATGAAAATCCATGAAATCCTCCTCCAAGTAATCACTGTAATCAAAATCTTCATTATCACTATTGACATAAACTCCATGCTCTTGAGCTAACTCATAAATCTCGATCCTGAGTTTCTCAGCTTTTCCTCAATTATCGATTCCTTGATTGCTTTAAGATCTAGAGGACCTTGATGGACATCTACTATTTCTTCCTCCATCTCGCGAGCTATTGTCGCAACGATGTCAGATATTTCAGGCACTTGTTTTACTTCCTGTTCTGCAGGCTCGCTGAACTGTATCAGTGCAGCAAACTTGGGTACCCATACCCTTTTCTTCTTTGAAGATGATGTCTCAAGACAGGATGTCTTAGTAGAGACATCGGTATGTCGAGGGAAGGTATGCTCCCCGTGGTGTAGTCCGGCTACAGTGTCAGTTAAGCATCTTATCTTTCTTTCCATGATTGCAGGAATGACGGGTAAACTTCTCGAACCTAGTCTTGACTTAATCGGTTGGCGACCGGCAGTCCTGGTGGTGGTATGATTAGTGGTGACTATAGCAGTATCAACACGATTTTCCAAATGGAACCAGACGGGAACACGGGTAGGTGACTTTACAATCGACTTATGAGACTTTCTAATGGACTTAACTTCCTTCAAAGATTCTTTTTTCATATGAAGGGAAATTGCATGTCCCACTCGCTTAAGTAATTCACTAACAAAACATCCTTCTTTAGTAGCAAGCCTTCTGAATACTGTGCTAACTCGGGTGATAGGAGTAAACTTCTTTCCCTCCTCACCATGTCCATGGAGTGATGGTAATGCGACAGCAATTTTCTTGATACTCTCATATCCATCAGTATCCGTTAGAGGATGGAATCTACTCCCTCGTAGGAGTGGATAAATTTCTGGTAACACCTCTTCAATTCGATGAGGCTCCCTCTCAACGGGTGTGTTTTCAGGAGTCTGGGCTTTGATGGCCCTCCAAACTCTTCTATTGTGGTTCCTCTTTTAAGTTCGGGTCAGTGGTACAGTCCTTGAGCTTGACCCGATCTCAAACACGGGTGGTGGAACAGTTAATCCTTCAGTCGGATCTTCACGACCATCACTTATTTTCCCATAGCAGTAGCAGGGATAACAGTCTTGATGACAGCAGCTTTAGCCTTCTTACAGGCATGGAAGTCCTGAAGGTAGTTAAAACTAAATTCTGCGGATGGCTCTTGTATTTTCGGGGCAGCAATCTTCATTACCATAAACGGGGCTTTCCAGAGGATAACCTCGAGGTCTTCAAATCCAACTCCAAACTTGATGGTGGGAGCGATGTTACGGGCGTTGCGGTCTGTTGGCAGGTTGCAGGAAAAGGTCAGCGTTGGGTAGGCCATCGTAGCGAGCTTTAAAATAGAAAGTTTTAGGGTTAGCTATATGGCCAAAAACCTCGAAATCTTTAGTGCAAGCACTGAAAATGGAGGTTGATGTGTAGAACGGGCGAGTCTTAATTTATGGGTATTTTTAACATCTTTGTTTAAAAAGGTCTAAAATTTATTTAATATTTTAAAGTGCACGCAGCACAACACAATTTGGTTTAATTTACGAAATAGCAAATCAAATCTAGAAGGGAGATGTGAAGAAATTTTAGGACCCAGAGCGGGACCCAATTAGTGGCAAAGAATGCCCAGTTAGAATCAGTCCACCAACCACCTATTGGGGATTCGACCCCATATAAAAATTTAAAGAGTCCTTAATGGCCTTCTGAACCCTTCTGTTCAAAGATGGTTGAACAGCTAGTCATGAAGTACAAGGAGTTGGTTGTACTTTCCCAAGACAGAAATGGGTAAAGCATGTCAACAGAAGAAGGATAATTTGGTCCAAGAGAGACATGGACACATTATCGATGTGTTAAAATAATATTTCTTGATTTATATGGAGAGAAAAGCATGTCCCCAGCGGAGTCGCCAAAAGCTGTTGGCGTTATTTCGGGGTTTGGAGGGGAGTTGCCCGTAAGAAGCTGTCGATCACCGGAATCAAAATACCGTTGCCCGCTTCGGAAGGACGTTANTATATATATATATACCAATCTAAGTTACCAGAACTCATGTTGACAGCTCTAGAGCTGACAGGCAGGGATCTAAACTTCAGAGCCTTGCTAAAGCTATATACTCTAAACTTAACACATGGAAGGCTAAAGACTGGGGGGAAATTATCTGGCACAAAAGCTTAACCCCTTCCATGTCCTTTTTTAGTTGGAGAATTTTTAATGGTCTACTCCCCACTGATGATATTTTTAGACTCAAAGGCTTGAGTGGCCCATCTAAATTTTATCTTTGTGGGGAGTTGGAGGAATTTATTCCTCACCTCTTCTATATGTGTAGCTTCTCTAAAACGGTTTGGACTGAACTTTCCCACAACATCACATCTAATACTAAGACACTAGACTGGAGCAACATCTATCACTGTTGTAAGAGCTGGAAGGCTGCTAAAGTTGGAACAGTCCATTTTTTGGTGGCCTGGTTCATCTGGATGGCTAGAAACTATGCCAAATTTGATGGTCAGGTTAGCACACACCTACAAATTACTAGCCCTTGTATCTCTTATTTGCATAAAATTATACTCTATCAAAGATTCCCTTGCATTTGCTCCCCTCTCCATTGGAAAGATCCAACTCTTCTAAAATTGCCACAGTGTACTGGTCCCCTCCTATCTACCCATACATTAAAATTAATATTGATAGACGTTTTTCTTCCTTTGGGGTTGGGGTGGGAGGTGTGTTCAGAAACCTTCTTGGACACTGCATCCTATTTTTCCAGGCTCTTGTTTGTGTTGTGGATGCTCTTGAAGCTGAATCAATTGCTATTTATTGAGTCATCACTCTTGCTAAGATTAACCATTGGCATGATTTAATTCTTGAGGGCGATTCAAAGGTACTTTTATAGATGCTACAAGATGGAAGACAAGCTTATTGGTGTCATGTTCAATGGGCTAACAAAATTATGTCCATGTTGTCTACTTTTAAGGTTCAATTAGCTTTCATTTACAGGGAAGGGAGCCAACCTGCCATTTGGCTTGCAAGGAATGGTCTGTGTACTGCTGAGAGTCTTGTTTCTTATTATCCACCCCCTCTTCTTTTTTTGTTGGCTAGAGATGCTTTATATGCTCCCCACTTAAGAATTGTAACTTTCTCTTCACATCAATGATATATATATATATATATATATCAGGATGGTGGCGGCTGAACCTAGCTTTGCTCTGCTAGGGTTTTGGCTGTGATGAAGCTGCTTGGAGGTGCTATGGAGCTGGGTGAAGAAGCTTGCTTTCTCTTCAAGGAGTCCGTGTGGTTTGTGGTGGTGGTTTGGGTGTTGTCCGGGAAGACCTTTTTTGAATCTTGTTACTGTTCCATTGCCTTGATGAAGTTGTTGTTTACTATTGTTTTTTCTTGGTCTCTCCCGCTTTTTACTGGTTTTCCTAGTTTCTGTTTTGTTTGATCCTTTTGAGGTTCTACAACTGTTTTCTCATTATTGCTGGATTTTGGTCTTAGCTGTTTGGGGGTTTTCTGTTCCCTGGCCTTGTCCTTGGTTTTTGTCTGGTGTCCTCAATGGCCTTCCCCATTGATGTGGATACCAATGCCCAATGGACCAAGGCTACTTTTGCTGAAGTTGTTGGAAGTGGCTTTGAAGTACCTAAATCCTTTGATAATTTGGTCTTCCCTCAATGTCTTCATAATGCTGCTGCTGGGAGGGGGGTTTGCCTTTAGGATTGAAGGAAGGGGAACCTTCTATCATCTTCTCTCCTCAGGAAATTAATGAGCTCAATGAAATAGTAAATTTTACTCTGATTGGCAAATTTCAGTATGGCCACCCTAAAATAGATTTCGTAAGGAAATTTTTTGTGGATTTGAAATTGACTAGTGCTTGGAGGTTGGGTTTAATAGATGGTAGCCAGTTCTTCAAGTCTGAGTTTTGCGCTTTCTTCCATTGTGAGTTGGTTGGCAATGGCGACTCTGAGAGATGGTGTTTGGATTTCTAGCGGTAGCATGGCCTCGGCCCCATATACGAGTGCATACGGTGTATACTGAGTGGGAATCTTGAAAGTCATCTGGTAGGCCCACAAGACTTCTAATAGTTTTTTGTGCCAATCCCTTTTGTTTTCATCCAGTGATTTATTCAAAATCTGTACCAGTGTCTTGTTGAAACCTTCAGCTAGACCATTTGCTCTGAAATAGTAAATCGTAGAGTATCTCCAATCTAACCCATGTCTTCTGACAAAATTATTGATCTTTGTACTTTTGAAAGCTGCCCCATTGTCAGATATTATTCTTTGCGGTACTCTGAAATGATAGACGATCTAGCTTTTGAAAAGTTGAAGGACGTGCTGTGTCGTAACCTCACGTAAAGGTACTGCCTCTGCCCATTTTGAGAAGTAATCTTTAGCAACAAGTATAAACTTGTGTCCCTGGGAAAATGGAGGTTCTATCAGACCTATTTTGTCTGTACCCCAACACTCAAACGGCCTCGAGGCAACAGTTGGGTGTAGCACATTTGGAGTCTGGTGTAAGACCACCCCATGCACTTGGCATTGGTGATATCTTCTTGTTGTATCCATGCAATCGGACATCATTGCTGGCCAATATTACCCGAGTATTTTGATTTTCATTTTCATTTTCGGCCTTGACTGGTGAGCGCCACAAAATCTGGCATGTACCTCTTTGACAATATTCTGTGCCTCAGCTCTGCTCAAACACCGTAGCCACATTTGGTCGAACGATCTTCTGTAGAGAACATTTCCCACCAGGGCGTAAAACATAGCCCTTCTTGTGATGTGGTGTACCTCAGACTTGTCTTCTAGCAGTTTTTCAGTATGCAAATATTCTATTAATGGCTTGCGCCAATCTTCGTTGATGTCCGAAACTGTATTTATTGTTTCTTCTTTTCCAAGCTTGTGTAGAGTTTCAAAGTCATTTTGAGACAAGACTCGTCTTTTTTGCACCGTGACTTCGATGGAATCCTCCGGGGGACATGCCATTTCCTTAACGAGTTTTGCTAGAGCGTCGGCATGGTCATTATGTCCCCTAGGAATCCGATAGAAAGTTACATCGGGAATCTGTTCCAGGAGTTTCATCGTGTACTGATGGTATTCTGCTAATCTTGGTTTCAAAATTCTATAATCCGGTGACTTGCTGAATGACAAGTTGAGAGTCACCGTAAATGACAATGTTTGTTATATTGATTGAGTTTATCAATTCCAATCTGGTTATTAAAGCTTTATATTCTACTTCATTGTTGGTGCACGGCTCTATTAGGTGGTATGAGAACCTCATCATACCCTTATCTGGCGTGATAAAGATCAAACCGATCCCTTCTTTACCTGGTATAACTGTGCCCAATCCTTTGTCTTTCCTGGCTAACAAAGAACCATCGAAGTACATTTTCCAGCTTTGCGCAATAGAAAATTACATTTGTAGTATTTGCTCGTCTTGTAACTCGTCGTTGAGAGAGGACCTAGCTGGCAGTGGGTGTGCAGCGAGAAAGTCTGCTAGTATCTGTCCCTTGATAGCACGGAGGGGAACAAAAGTTATATCAAATTGCAATAAGATTATTACTAAACGTCCGGAGAGTGTTTGGTCGGGTTGTCAAATATTGCAATGGATTAACTTTCGAGATTAGGGTAATCTTATGAGAAAGCATGTAATGTCTAAGCTTTTGAGCGGCGCTTTCAAAATTAGGGTAATCTTATGAGAAAGCATGTAATGTCTAAGCTTTTGAGCGGTGAAATTTAATGCCATTCAATGCTTCTCAATAGGTGGATACCTTATCTCGGTAGGTATTAGATGATGACTCAAGTAGTAGAGCACATTTTCTCTACCCTCCTCATTGACTTGGGCTAAGAGGGCTCCAAGAGAATCATCTAAGGTCGTGGTATAAAGTATTAGAGGTTTCCCTAGGATAGGGGCTGCTAAGACAGGAGGTGTCATTAAATATTGTTTGACGTCCTCAAAGGCCCGCTGACATTTCTCTTCCCAAATAAATTTGGCGTCCTTTTTAATTAATGTCGAGAAAGGCCGACACCTATCTGAGAGGTTAGAAATAAAGCGTCTAAGATATGCCAACTTCCCCTGGAAGGAACATAGCTATTTCAAGGGTTTAGGGGGAGGCATTTTCAAGATAGCTTTAATCTTATCCGGGCCGATCTCGATTCCCCGATGACAGACAACGAATCCTAGAAATTTCCCGAAGGTAACGCCAAATGTGCACTTTAAGGGATTCATTTTAAGGTCATATCATCGTAACCGTTCAAACAAAATGTTCAAATCATACAAATGGTCTATTTTCCTTTTACTTTTGATCACCAAATCATCCACGTAGCATTCTACTTGATTGTGAATGAGGTCATCAAAAATCTTTGTCATTGCACGCTGATATGTTGCTCCAGCGTTCTTTAGGCTGAACGGCATCCTGTGTAGGACAAAATTCCAATCGGTGTTTTGAAAGCTGTAAGTGCTCCATCCTCGGGAGCCATCTTGATTTTGTTATATCCCGACGATCTGTCCATGAAGGAGAAAATTTCAAGTGTTGAAGCAATATCCACCATCATCTCTGGTATGTGCAGTGGAAATTCGTCTTTCGGACATGCCTTGTTCAAATCTCTGAAGTCGATACAAACACGGATCTACCCATTTTTCTTCTTAATAGGTATGATGTTGGCTAACCACGTGGGGTATTGCTCTTCTTTAACAAAGTTGGCATCTATCAACTTTTTCACTTCGACGATGACTTGTTGTTCTATTTCAAGGCACATTCTCCTGGGAGCTTATTTTACTGGGGTTATATTCTTGTCCACCCTAAGTTTATGGACTACAACCTCTGCTGACAGTCCTGGCATTTCATCGTAGCTCCATACGAAGCAATCTTTGAATTTTGTTAATAGTTTGATCAATTTTGCAGATTCTTCGTCATTGATTAGAGAACTTATAAATGTGGGTCGGGGTCGTTCTTCAATCCCGAGGTTAATTTCTTTCAATTCATCAACGGTCAATTTATGTCAGTTCCGAGGTTAATCTCTTTCAATTCATTGATAGTAGATTTAATTTCCTCCTCAAATTTTGGGGGAGCATCTTCTATTGGTTGATCAGTAGAGTCATCCTCTATATCGAGGCAATCCTCTTCTGATTTACCAGTAACAACCATGCAAAATTCAGAATCATCAACTGGTCCAACTGTACCAAATCCTAGACCTTCTTTCGAATTGGGAGTTTGAATTTTAGTATTCCATAGTTTTTCAAAAAGTTGAAATTTATCTTTTGGCATTTGTTTTGGTAAGTGTCCCTGTTGAATTAACTTTTGAACACAAGGCGAGAAGTAACCAAAAGGCAATTCCATTAATTCATTAGAATCAACATCTAAATTTACATGTTTTTCAAGCTCAGTAGAGGTAGAAGCACGGTAAAATTTAATCGGCTTTGAACCAACACTACGGACTTCCTTGACCTCTAAACTCTAGACCTTTTTCAGGAGAATCGGAGTAAGGGTCATAGTATTCACATTGTGATTTATCCAATCATACATTATTTCATATTCATTCTTCTCTGTATCTTCTAGAGATATCTCGTACTGAAGTATCTTCTGCTTTATCAACATTATCTCATCTTCGGAACTATCTTCATCATCAATGTTGATGGTTGGCCTAGTCTATTCAACAATTAAATTGATCTTTCCTTGTTCTCGTCCCCGGCCTCGACCTCAGGTGCATGAACTAGAAGAACCTCCACCAACTCGTTGTAAGGGAGTGGTAGAAGGTTGTTGAAGCGGAGTTGTATGGCCTCCTTTTTGTGATTCTTTTGAATTTTCATCTTTGTTTGTCAAAATCTCGTGCGAGAAGACAGTCTTATTTGGAGGCGCGTAGTAGGCAGCATCTTCATGGATACCAACTTCGTGCACTGAAAATGGTTGTAGGTCTCCATTGATGCAATTTTCTTGACCATCTTTGCGATATTTGATGCACTGGTGTAGACATGATGGAACCATATTGTGCTCATGAATCCATGGTCGACCCAGTAGAGTGTTAAAAGAAGTCTCGACGTTGATGATATGAAATTTAACAGTTGTTAATAACCTTGTGAGTATGTAATTGATCCAAGGGCTCTTTCTCCCTTTTGGTTGAATCCTCTTAACATCATCTTATTGTAGGTTGAATCCTCTTAACATCATCTTATCGGTCATAAGCTCTTGAGCTTCAATATCCAAATAGACCAATGTCCGTAGGCTCATCAAGTTAAAAGATGCCCCAGGATCCACTAAGACTCTGGATAGCACAAATCTGCTAATGTTGACTGAGATGTAGAGTGGACGATTGTGGTCGACGGAACCCAATAGCAAGTCTTCATCTGTGAAGGTTACCCCTGACTGTTCTCTCAACAAGCAAACTTCATCTGAGGGTGTGCGAGCCAACTGAGCTAAGCAAATTTTTGGATCAAGAAAAGCTATAACCAGAGATTCTCTCATCTCCTTTGACAGGATCAGAGCATCGTAGATGCTTAGTCGGGTCGACAACTTCCTAAGATGAGCTAGCACATTGTAGTCTACTTTGCATTCTCTCATCTCCTTTGACAGGATCAGAGCGTCGTAGATGCTTAGTCAGGCAGGCAACTTTTTAAGATGAGCTAGCACGTTGTAGTCTACTTTGTAGATCCTCTGATTTTATCTTGATTATGCGGCTCTTCCACTGGCGGAGGTGGGGGTATCTCTTCTCGAGTCATTATCTGGATCATGTGGTTCTTCCACTGGTGGAGGTGGGGGTATCTCTTCTCGAGTCATTATCTGTTTTACTTTGTCTGTTGGAGCTGTTATTGGTGGTAACACTTTTCCACTCCTTAAGTTAACTTCCTTGATTTCTTCTTCTTGAGATAACATTGTAAAATCTTCTGGTGTCTTTTCCTCTCCGTCGAAAAGATCTAAGTTGATGGCAAGTGGTGTACCATGATTCTCGAGAAGTGGCTCCTCGTTATCGGTGCTGTCGTAAGCGGTATTATTGATGTCTTCTTTGGACTTGAAAATGAGTTCATCAGATTTGAGTACGATTTGAGGATCATTTTAGGAATCTAGATCGCAGCTAGATCGGTCATAATCAGTTATGTTATCACCAGAAACAGTCAAAATGTAGCCGAAATCACAATCATTATATTCATAAGGCCCCAGAGGGATAAAAAGGTAATCATACGAAGTCAAGGGTTCGAGGATTTTCTTCCCCGAATCTGAGACAACCAATCTAGTAGAGGCAGCCCCGATCCTACCCACCGTGCTATTAATCTTGGCAGTGATGCTTTTCTTTTTCTTGTTATTTATCCTTGATATTGACGGATTTTCTGGTGAAACCTTCATCTCGGGTTTGATATGTTGCGGATTCTGAATGGAGGCT
Source organism: Phalaenopsis hybrid cultivar (assembly GCA_002079205.1). Lineage (NCBI taxonomy): Eukaryota > Viridiplantae > Streptophyta > Magnoliopsida > Asparagales > Orchidaceae > Phalaenopsis > Phalaenopsis hybrid cultivar. Next base: position 64,225 of record JXCR01131003.1, on the reverse strand, counting down.
TGTTTTGATGCAAACTGTATCTTGTTCAGTATCTTCTTGGACAATCTGCTCCAGACCTCATTCCATTCTTCCTTGGTATTTGTAAAAGCTTGTTTAGATGAATCCTGTATTTGATTAAGGACCCCCTTGAGTTCATCCCAAGTTGTACTCCATCCATCTACTCCAGCATACGGATCAATTAGGGAGATTGGCTCAACTGAAATCATGTTTATGGAACCTTTTTCAGGTTCTCTCAAATACTCCTTCAGGATTGTTATGTTCTATTTCTTGAGGTTCTTCTCGAGCCAGTCCTTAAAGATGAAACACTTGTCTATAGTGTGCCCAAGCAACCGGTGGTATGGGTAATAATTTTGTTCATTCATCTTGTCCACCTCTTCGGGTTTCCTTGGATCGGGTAGTTTGAATTCTGATTTCTTCATCAGGCTTTTAAATATTTTTGGTACAGCTTCATCCTTGAAGGAATACACGACTTTCTGTCGCTCTAACAGGGATATTCTTTTACCCGTTGTTCGAGGTGATCCCTCCTGAGGCACCCGTTGGTTGGATTGACTGCTCTGTTTCTGAGAGTACTGTGACAAAGACTGCCGATGTTCTTTTGCATATATCTTTATCGGCTGCTTTCCTTTGTCGACAGTTGTGACTACTTCTGATTTCTTTTCGAACACCCTGGTCACCTTAGCCTTTTCATGTAGCTCTATGTGCTTCATTTCTTCTTGAAGACTGTTGCTTTGCTAAGTGATTCTCGAAAGGATTTGATGGTGAGTCCCTTAAGCATGAAAGCTACTGGCCCATGAATGCTTTTGAGTAAAATCTCTGATGTTTCTGTAGCTCAGGTTCACATTTCATGTTAAGGTTTCTCCACCTCAAAGTATAGTCTGCCAAAGTTTTGTTGGGCTTTTGGTTCTCCATCATGAGCTCTCCAATAGACACATGATGTTGCGCCCCGATAAATCTTTTCACAAATAACTGTTCTTACTCAGAAAAAGTTTTAACTGACCCGTTGGGCAAGTCAGCGTACCAGTCAAAAGCAATCCCTCACAAGCTGCTGACGAATTGCTGGCAGAGTAGAGCCTCGTTATTCCTTGTGTTGCCACAATTGGCTCGAAAATGTGCTATATATTGTATGGAATTTCCAGTCCCATCGTATATCTTGAAATTTGGGATCACAAAACCCTTGGGGAAAGGCACGGCATCAAACTCCTCTGGGTAAGGTCTTCCCTTCAAAATTGATGCACCGCCCTTGGATTGGGCTAAGGCATCACGCACTTGTTCAACCATTTGCTTGAATTCCTTTTCTGGGATGGCACCTGATGGAGAATCTTTCTTCAGTTGTTCATCTTTTTCTGTCGAAGTAACCTCTCTTCTTTCATCTGTGATGTGTATGATTTTTGACTGATTAATCTGTCGAGAAGCCAATCTTGGTGCTTGTGATTTCCTCTGAATGATGGCCATGGCAGTCATATCTGCAATCATCTCTTGTATTCTTTTCTCCAGTAGACTAACTTGCTCATCCCTTACGAGGATAACCCTACGTAGCTCATGTATGACGTTCTCTTTGGTGTGAGGTTGAGCCTCGCGCGTAGATGTGGCAGCTCTTATTTTGATCACATGGACATCCATGAAATCCTCCTCCAAGTAATCATTGTAATCAAAATCTTCAATGTCACTATTGACGAAAATTCAATGCTCTCAAGCTAACTCGAAAATATCAATTCTAAGTTTTTCAACTTTCTCCTCAATTATTGATTCCTTGATTGCTTTAAGATCTAGAGGATCTTGGTGGATATCCTCTACTTGCTCCTCCATCTCGCTGGCTATTGTCACGACGATGTCAGATATTTCAGGCACTGGTTTTACTTTCTGTCCTGCAGGCTCACTGAACTGTATCGGTGCAATGACCTTATGCACCCATACCCTCTTCTTCTTCGACGATGATGTCTTAGGACGGGATGTCTTAATAGAGATACCAGTATGTTGAGGGAAGGTATGCTCCCTGTGGTGTAGACCGGCTACAGTGTCAGGTAATCACTTTGTCTGGTCTGTTAAACCTTTGTATTTGCTGACAAGTTCCCCCATTTAATATAAAGAATTAAATAGGTTTATATTAAGCTGAGTTCGGACATGCTTCCTATATAGGCAAGCCCCTATAGTTAATTACAGCTTAAATGACCAAAGTCAGCTAAGATAACTCTAGATAAAAATCAAGAAATATTATCTTCAAGGAGTTTCAATNATAAGGTCAAGCCCCTATAGTTAATTACATCTTAAATGACCAAAGTCACCTTAGAAGACTCTCAATAAAAATTAAGAAAATTTATTTTCAAGGGATTTCAAAGGGTAGGACTCTTCAACAAAATTTGATGTAGAGGTGTAAAAGGGAATTGGTTCAAATTTGGAACATTTTGTTGTAGAATCCAAAGGAAGAAGAACCAGGGGATGTCATGGATCTAGAGGAGAGCCCCGGTGACTTACCAAGCTATCCTAATGTTTGGCTTCAGTTTTGAGGAGAAATATTTAGGTGTTTTATCCTCTCAATTTCATTATTTAGGGCTTACATTCATGTGAAATTATAGACAAATAGCCTGGAAGATGTGAGGATTTAGGTCGTGACAAACGACAACCTCAGAATCCTAAGCTGAGTTAGGGCTTATAANAGCTATCCTAATGTTTGGCTTCAGTTTTGAGGAGAAATATTTAGGTGTTTCATCCTATCAATTTTATTATTTAGGGCTTACATTCATGTGAAACAATCACACAAATAGCCTGGAAGATATGAGGATTTAGGTTGTGACAAACGACAACCTCAAAATCCTAAGATGAGNTTTGGCTTCAGTTTTGAGGAGAAATATTTAAGTGTTTCATCCTGCCAATTTTATTAGTTAGAGCTTACATTCATGTGAAATTATCATACAAATAGCCCAGAAGATGTGAGGATTTAGGTCGTGACAAACGACAACCTTGGAATCTTAAGACGAGTTAGGGCGTATATGTATAGCAGAGCTATGCAAAAGCCTAAAAATAGGTGAGGATTTACGTTGCATAAGCAATCAACCTCGAAGTCCTATGGCTTTGTTGTTTAAGTCTAAGAAGGAAGAATGGTTTAGCTGGGGAAGACAGGTTTTTGCTGTTGAAGATGGCCGTGCTGCCCACCATGCAGCTNTGAGGATTTACGTTGCATAAGCAAGCAACCTCGAAGACCTATGGCTTTGTTGTTTAAGTCTAAGGAAGAAAAATTGGTTGAGCTAGGGAAGACAGGTTTTGCTGTTGAAGATGGTCGTGCTGGCCACCGTGCTAGCTCCAAGCTCCTTGCCGCGACAAGTTTGAGTTTTCTAGTGTGTCAAGTTATGATATCAAATCAAGTGGCCTTATCGTTAAAGTTCTTTAAATTTTATGGGGGCGTATTAAAGTTGATTAGAGCGACACCGGTTAGGATCCTACGGTTCCCTCATTCCGGCACCACTATTTTCTTTTGGNCTACGGTTCCCTCATTCCGGCACCACTATTTTCTTTTGGATTCACTTAGTCTAAATGAACTTACTAAACTCAACTTAATGAGTTCAATAATTTCATTTGGACCATGGGAAGCCTCGTTAGCAATCGTAGGTTACCTCCTCCAAGAATTCCGATAGAGACATCTTAATTTAGTTGAAGTTGTAGTTTTATGTGATGTTTGTGATTAAATTTTGATTTCATTTAAACCATTGGAAGCCTCGTTAGCAACCGTAGGTTACCTCCTCCGAGGGATTCCCGATCATCAGTCTTAATTTAGTTGAAGTTGTAGTTTTGTGTGATGTTTGTGATTAAATTTTGAGTTGTTTTGTATTTTGAATGTTGTGGGGGTGAATTCTATCTTGGTTGATTTTAATTTTGGTTTTGGTTTTGGTTTTGGTTTCATGGCTATCCTAATAGTTTTAGTTTTCCATCCAAATTTGTATAAGCATAAAAGTATAACATAAAAGTACAAGAAAGACAACGCTGCAAACTGTAAAAAGCGTACCTGGCGAGTCCTCTTGTTCAACCAGCTGAAACTTAAAAATGCATGTTAAGGTAGTTTATGGAGAGCAGGAAAAGTAAAGTTCTGGTGGTTTTCCTAACCCTATGTCATATTTTGGTGGGTCCTCTTAATTAAAGATGATTTTGTCAAGTAAAACATATTAAGTTCAGTAGATCTTCAAGACATTCAACAGATCTAGAGAAAGAAACAGGTCTGTGCTACTCTCTCGCTGCCTGGTGGAAAATCCCGAGTTCTTTTAAACTTATTATGTTGATGAATAAGTCATCCTATGAATACCCTTATTTCTCAGTGAACATTGATGTCTCAATTATCCCTAAGAATAGGGTAATTATCTCTTGTGATTCCATTTAAGAATTATGTGGGTGAAGACCTTTAAAGAGGCAAGTTAGTGTTGTTGGAGCATTTAGCCAAATTTTAAACCTAATTGGGCTTAGTGGTGTTTTAAGGATGTTTGATTATGTTATGTTTATTTCTGTAATCCTTATTTAGTCAATTTTGATTAGGCCTAAGTCACCACTAAGCCCTTAAGACCTAGGTGAGTGTCTTAATTAGTTTTGATAAGGTTAAGCTTTAAGAGGTCAAGATTCATGATTTGGATCTTATTTGAAAATCAAGATAGGGGTATTAAATTTATTAATTATTGACTTCAAAATTCATACCCCTAAGTCCGGGATCATTTAATTTTAATAAACTTCCAAAATTTTAATGATTTAGAAATTTATTAACTTATCATTTTAATGAGGAAAGTGAGATTGGTTTCTACCAATTAACCCCTTGTGTTTCAAGCATCAAATAAATTGATTAAGATCAGAGGTTACCCATTTCCCTCCTTGACTTAAGCCTAAATGTTAATTAAGGCTAAATTTCCAAAATTACAAATTTGCCCCTAAGGCTCTAACACTTCATAATTTGTCAAATTCAATTCAAATGACTTTGAAATTTTTATCCTATCTCATTCATGAGTCAATAAGACATCAGAGGAGAAAATGTGATTTTTCAGAACTTTTTTATTTTATATAATTATTTTCATGCAAAAATAGGATTTTTCAAAGAAAATTCCTAACTTGACCAAAGTATATTCTGATCCTTTGAAATTTTTACTAGAGGTAGACCTAGACTAGAGAAGCTTTAGACCAAATTTCATTATTTTTTGAATTCTCTGTGATTTATTAGAATTATTTTAAATTTTGGGTTATTTAATAAAAATAGAATATTTTAAATGATGAAAATTAAGTTTTGTATTTTTGAAAAAAATCTCTGAGGTTAGAGAACCCAGAAGAGCAAATTTCATATATTTTTTTTATTTTTCTTTGATTTATTGATCAAAGGAGCAAATTTTATATTTTTCATATTTTTCTTTGATTTATTGAAATTATTTTAGTGACTCATTTTTAGCCTTTAAAAATTATTTTTAAGCTTTGAAATTCAATATCTTTATTTAGAAAAACAAGAAAAATATTCTAATTGTTCTTAAGTGATTAGGAAGCAATTTAGAACATTTCCATGAATTTTGTTATTTTTATATTTTTTATCAATTTTTAATTATTTTAAATATTTTAAATAGGTTAAAAATCAATTTTTTATTCTAAATATTATTTTACTTTTATAAAATATCCCTGATCACAGAGAACTCAAGACACTAAGCTCATAATTTTTTGAGTTATACTTTGATTTTTTATCAAATCATTTAAGTGTCAAAAGTGATATTTATCTTTAAAAATCAACTTAAGTTACCAAATAAACTCAAAATATTTTGAACTTTTTTATAATGAGTTCTCTGGATCATAAACCATAGTGGAGATCAAAAATCAATTCATTTAAATGTTTATATTTTCCAAAATTAATTATTTTAGTGATTTAGTGTTTGTAAAATTCAAGTGCATCTTAAATGACTTGACCCACGAAATTATTTCCAAAACCTCCTCTAGTCATTGTGGACCTTCCAAAAATTTCTTAGAATTTTCTAATCAATATGCTAATTTCCATGATTATTTTAAGAAAATAATGTGCAAGATTTTGAAAAATATGGATCTCTGTATAGGAACCTCCACTGACTTTGAAAAAATCAGAGGATGTTTCCCTTGATAGAGGCTACAACATGCCAAAATTTCAAGCCAAGGTTATGTATCAATATGCATGGAGAATTAAATGATCCCAAACAGTGTTTAATTAATTAACATTTTTTATGCATCAAATGGACTTGAAATTTATTCCACATTAATCTCCTCTGTTCACTGAGTAAGAGCGTATTTTTTATTTTATTTTTTGTGATTTTTCTACACAAAGTTATGGATTTTTTAAGTTAGGGGTATTTAAATAAATAGAAAAAGCCCTATTTTTTTATTTAAACCGCGCGTGGCACCTCAACCTACAACGGCTCCGAAGGTATGTGTGGTGAGCTCTGGTTGGACGCCGCCGTCCACGTAGCTGCTGACTCGGCCCGTTGTTTATGTCCCGAAGCGTCGTCCGGCTCGATCTCCTCCGTCCATTTGATGCACGCTTGATCAAACGGCTCCCCATCATCATCACTGATAGAATGATCCCGTGACTGTCCACACTAAAACCCTAAGATCTCAGCTTAGACTTAACCAAATCACCACGGGTTTGGTTTTATGGACTCGTCTACGTGAGACGAACACATCCATACGGGAATCATGCAATTAAATTAAGCCTAATTAAATGGAGAATCAAAATAGGCTTGGGATGAGGTGAGGTTTTATACCTTTGCTCTGAGAAGTGAAGCTTTGATCAGAGGGTCTTGGCACGCTCGTTATGATCTAAAGAGGCTAGGGATTGGGTCCCTGGTCTTGGTAAAAGGCCTAGGTGTGGATTCGACCAAGCTTGAATTTGGGTGTTGATCTAGAGCTATGGTAGAGGCTCTATGGAAGGGGGATTTTATGGGGCTTTGGTTTCTTTCACTATTGTGAAGGTGTGGGCGAAGTTAATTTTGGTTTGGTGGACTGTGGATGTGTATTGGGTTTTGTCCTAGTTTCTGGCAAGGTTCCAAGCTCAAAATTGAGCTCCGGCAATGGCAACTGGTGAGGGAAAATGATTGGAATGCATTGAGAGGATCTTGGGGAAGCTCTGTGTGAAGTTTGGAGAGGCCTCACTAAGGAAATTTCAGCACTTCTTCTCATGTCCATGGGAGGTGGCCTTTTATATAAATGGGGTTATGGTGGCCGTCATGGCAAATTAGGAGGTGTAATGTGGTGCTTAGGTGGAGGGCAAAGGAACTCCATAGTTTGATTTGGATGAGCTGGCCTCTAGGTTTGATTTGGGTTAAGCTCCATGGGGGTGGCTAATGATTTTGAGCTTTTTCGGCTACTAGGCTGGCCGGCCGACCAGGGGGAGGTTGCTAGGAGCTCAGGGAACCCAGGGGAATATGTCACAGCAATTTAGTGCAATAATACCTAATTTTGGTAAGGATATGTTAAGCACATGCATTTTTGGAAATAATATCCCTTGATTTGGGGAACCTTTAATCCATAGCTTCATTTAGGTGGTTTCATGGTGTTTCGACTGGTCACTAAGTCCAACTAATGACTGTGATGGAGTTAATTTGGTGACTTTAGGGTGGTTAGGTCACATTTATTGCATGGGTCCAAGTGGGTGCAAATGACCAATTCTCGGGTTTGGTCTAAGCTAGACATGTCAATTGGCCAAATTAATTGTTGAATTTGGTGTAGATGATCATAAGGAAAAACTTTGGTGAAGTATGGAAGTAGTTTTGAGCTCAATTGAAGGATCAATTTGAGGGAATTTTGAATTTTAGTCAATTTGATCATGTTGGGCTAGGCTTGGGCCTAGCTTAGGTTAGCCTTGGGCTAAGTCCAAATTGATTATTGTAAATATTCAATGGGGACCCTATGAAGAGTTTTCAACATTAATTGGATGTCAATTTTGTGGTTAACGCAATCAATTGGGTGAAATTTGGGGACTTAGCCAATTTGGGGCTAAATTTGGGAATTTTGGATTTAGGCCAAAATCAAATGGATATGAGGCTTCACCAAGGACAATTTATGGTTGATTTTGATGTGTAGGAATTTTATAAAGATTTTTCAACAATAATTGGGGCCATTTGACTAGGCTATGGGTTCAATTTCGTAAGATTAGGTCATATGGTCAAAATTGAGGTTTTGACCTAAATCAAAATTGGGCTCAAATCATGGGCCAATTCAGCTTGGATTTCTTTTAGCTTGGCCATATCAAAAGTGAATTTGAGTTTAGGATTGAAATTGGGGTCAATTGAGATCAAATTGATGGACATTTGAGTTGAATTTGGGGAAATTTGGGCCCTTAAAGGCAAATTTGGGGTATTTGGTTAAAGTTGGTCAAATTGGCCAAATTGGGTCATGTGGTAGTTAAGAAAAATGAAATTGGTAATATTTTGGATTTACTGAGATTTTATGGGAATTTAGGGAATTTTTTGGTATTTTGGGCTATGGAGGTGTATTTTGGTAATTTGGGGGTGTTTTAGGGGTAAAAGGCCAAGATGGGTATTTTTGGCAAAGTTGAGGTACCAAACATCATCGACAAGACATGGACTAATGGAAACCCCATTTTGGGTCCTCTACATAGTGGTTTCAGCCAAACCATAGCCCTAGGGCTGGTAGGTTTAGGGGACCATCTACACGAGTATCCCAAAAAGATCAAGGGACCTAGGCTAGAAATTTGAGTTTGGAGTTGGAGTGATTGTGAGTGCAGATAAGTGTAGTGAGTGCCTCAGCTCTAGACCATCACCCAGGGTCAACCTTAAGGTTCAGCAGTTAAGGGTGACTCATCTTGAGTTTCCCCCATAGTGACCCCACCTACTAAGTATTTAGAGGTTAAGACCAACATGTGGAACTTCAAGTTGAGTAGAGAAGAGTTGTGAATTTCTAGTGGTGAGGGTGCCTTTTCTAGTTTTCTAAGAATAATCAATAGGAGAGTCCTACGGCTAGACCTTAGGCTACTAAAGAGGAAAAACTAAACCTCAACCAAAGGTGAGGTCAACTCAACCACTTTATCTTAATTAATGACAAAAGCCAAGGTTTCTTCAATGCCTCTACGAGAATTAAACAAGGAGATCCCTTGTCACCAACTATCTTTATTCTTGCTATGTATTATCTTTCTAGGCTTCTAAATCAAATGTTTGTCTCATCTCCTCATTTAGCCTATCAGCATAGATCCAACATTGGTGTGAGTCATTTGTCCTATGCAGATGATATCATCATTTTCTCCAAGGCTACCAAGAATGCTGTGAAGGCTCTTTATCAAGGACATACACTTTTAAAAAACATCTGGTATGCATCTTAAGAAAAAAAATGTCAATTTTTTACTAGCTCAAACACTCTTCCACTGATTAAGCAATGAATTGCACAACACACTGGGTTCAGCAAGGCTTCTCTACCAATCAACTATCTTGGTGTGCAATTAATCAATGGGAGAACCAAGCAAACTCAATTCAATGGTGTTATTGATCAATGTTATTGATCAAATTCAAAAATAGCTGCAATGTTGGACTAACTACTTCCTCTCTAATGGGGGTAGGATCACCCTCCTTAAAAGCATATGAACTTCCATCCCTTCCTATGCTCTTCAAATGTTTATCATGAAGAAAGGAACTCAAATAAGGCTAGGCAAAATTTTTAACAAATTTCTGTGGGTTGGACAGAAGAAATAATTCCATTGGTTAGCATCACAAAAACAATGTAAGTCTTTACATGCACAAGGTTTAGGCTTTAAAGATTTTCAGCAGCTCAGTGTCATCGATCTTTGTAAACTATGGACAAAGTTTAGAGCACAAGATAGTCTCTGGGAAATTTTTATGAAGGGGAAGTACTGGAGGACAGTACATCCTATCTTGGCTAAAAAGAAAGTGGGTGATTCCAGGATGTGGACTAAACTTTTGGAGGTCTGACATAAAGCTGAGGATCTATTTATTTGGGAGCTTGGAGAAGGACAAGTAAATTTTTGGCTTGATAATTGGGTTTGGAATGGGAAGAGACTAGACACCTCCAATCCAAACTCAGTGACAAAGGTGAAGGAATTCTGGACTGATAATCAATGGAATTGCAATTTGTTGGCTACCATCCTAACTGAAGAGCAAATATTTTGGGTTAAGAAAACAAAAATCAATCCTGTACAGAAAGATAGAATCATTACTAGATAGGCTTCCTCACAAAAAATGTATGCTTATATTTTCCAACAATTATATAAATTGAAACCTGTCAAGTGGGGGAAAATGATTTGGGGAAAGTGGTTAACACCTTCCATGTCTTTTTCCTACCGGCGGCTATGGAAATCTTTACTACCTATTGATGAAATTTTGAAGATGAAAGGGCTTATGGGACCCTCATGCTGTTATTTGTGCAGTAAAGCTAAAGAAAGTCTTGATCATTTGTTCTTTTCTTGTTGTTTCTCTCAAAGAGTATGGTCTGATCTGCTAAAGTAGCTCAACATTGATACTCTGAAAGTCAGCTGGCAATATGTTATGGGGTGTTGGATGGAATGGTTGGATGCTAAATTAATAATCATTCCTTGTGTTGTTGACTGGTTTATATAGATGTCCAGAAACCAAGTAAAGTATGACAACATCAAACCTAAGGGAATGGCTGTGGTTTTAAATTGTACTTCATATTTGCAAAAGATTATAAAATATAAAAAATTTCCCAATATTTTCAAGATTTGGGTGCCCAATGGGAAAAATTTGAAAGTGTCCAGGCCAACTTTGGTCCTCTAGAACCCCCCTCCTAAAGGGTGGTTGAAGGCCAATACAGATGGGAGCTTCTATAAGGAGGCTGCTGGTGTGGGAGAAATCATTAGGAACTCTCTAGGAAAGTGCATTTTGTACTTTTCCTCTCCAACTTGGGCTAATGATGCACTTGAAACTGAAATGATATCTATTTATTGGGCTCTCTACCCTGCCAATCAATGCAACATCATAAAATTGGTGGTAGAGTCTGATTTCATTAGCTATATCACGATACTGAAATAGGAAGTAGCTACCCCATGGAATGTTGCTAGGTGGACTACTAAGATCATAAGTATGTTGATCAATATTGATGTAAATTTCCAGCATATGCTAAGGTAAGGTAACATTCCAGTACATAGTTTTGTAGTAAAGGGGAAAGATACTGAAGATATTGCTGTTGGGACTATACCTTCTTCTCATTTAGGTCTCCTTCTTCATGGGGACAATTTATCCATTCCTTATCTTAATTGTAGGGATTGATTATATATATACACACTGGGTTAGATACAGAGTCAACTATATATACTTCCTACAACTTTCATAAACATCAATATATGATCTAACTTGGATAGATGGGAAGGGAGTGGTTTCAGTGGTCTTTTCACTCATTTTGTAATCCAGTTNTTAGATTTAGGACAAAATCAAATGGATTTGAGGCTTCAACAAGGTCAATTGATGGTTGATTTTGATGTATAAAAATGTTATCAAGATTTTGCAACATTAATTGAGGCCAATTGACTAGGCTATGGGTAGAATTTGGTAAGATTAGGTCATGTGGTCAAAATTGGGGTTTTAACCCAAATCAATATTGGGCTCAAATCATTGACCAATTGAGCTTGGATTTGGTGTATTTTGGTCATATCAAAAGTGAATTTGAGTTTAGGATTAGAATTGGGGTCAATTGAGATCAAATTGCTGGACATTTGAGTTGGATTTGGGGAAATTTGGATCTTTGACGGGCAATTTTGGGATTTTGATCAAAGATGGCCAAATTGACCAAATTAGATCATGTGGTGGTTGAGAGAAATAAAATTGGGAATATTTGGGATTTTTTGGGATTTTTTGGGAATTTTTGGAATTTTTTGGGATTTTGAGCTATGGAGGGGTATTTTGGTAATTTGGGGGTCTTTTAAGGGCAAAAGGCCAAGATGGGTATTTATGTAGAGTTGAGGTACGAACCATCACCANATATCAGATACTTCAGATTCTAATTTGATTCCTTGATCAGGTTTATTAGACTGTATCGGTGATAAAACCTTGGGTATCCACATTTTCTTCTTCAACAGTGACGATTCAGGACAAGGTGTCCTAGCAAGGGCATCCACACCTTCTTTTTCAACAATGATGATTCAGGACAAGATGTCCTAATAGAATTTTTTATCGGTGATACAACCTTGGGTATCCACATCTTCTTCTTCAACAATGATGATTCAGGGCAAGGTGTCCTAATAGAATTATCAAAATGTTGAAAGGAGTCCTAGCAGAATTATCAACATGTTGAGAAGAAATATGCTCCTCTTTGTGTATACCATATACAACGTAGATAAATATCTTTGAGAAACTCTTGGACCCAATCTTGATTTTATGGGTCGATGTCTTGTAGGATCAAATCTATTTCCCAAACGGGACCAAACAGAAACACGAGCAGATGTATTTTGTTCAGATTTAATATCCCTCAGAATCTCTTCTTTCATTCGAAGGGATATTGCGTGTCCCATTTGTCTGAATAACTCAGGGACTGAACAACATTCTTTGATAGCTAGTTGTTGAAAAACTTTACTAACTTGAGAAACAGGATGGAATTTCTTCTTTCCCCTACTCTGTTTACGAGAGATTGGCAGAGTAGCAGCTATGTTTTGGACATTTTCGTGTCCATCGATATTCATAAGAGGATAATATTTGCCTTTTCTCAGCAGTGGGTAGATTTATGATAATTCTTCTGCCTTCTAATGAGGTTCCTCTTCAGTAGGTATTTTCTCAGAGATCTGAATTTTAGCTGCTTTTCGGGCTTTCCTATTGCGGTTTCTCTTCTGAGACCGGGTCAATGGTATAGTCTTTGAACTTGATCCGATTTCAAAATTTGAAGGTACAACAGTTAATCCTTCAACTGGATTTTCTATTATCATGATTTCTTTTCCCTTAGTGGCGGGAACAGAGGTCTTTGTTGGTGTTATGGCGATAATAGCAGAGGCCTTGATTTTCTTGTGAACAGGAAAGTTGTTAAGGGAGTTCAAGTTGAATTCAACAGCAGGTTCTTGTACTTCTGGAGCAGCCACTTTCATGACAACAAAAGGAGCTTTCCCGAGGATGACCTCGAGATCTCCAAATCCTGTTCCAAACTTGATGGTAGTAGCAACATTGCGGGCCTCGCGGCTTGTTGGCAGGTCGCAGGTGAATGTTAGCGTTGGGTTGGTCATTGCAGCAACTTTGCAAAAGAAAGTGCTGGGGTTAGTTATATGGCCAAAGTGTTGTAGTTTTAGTGCAAAGACTAAAGCTAACAACAGGGAAGTCTAAAGACCAGATAAAAAAAAATTCAAAATTTTCAAAATTTATGTAGTATTAGTTCAATTTGCAAAATTGAAATATTTTAGGACCCAGTACGGGACTCAAAAAAGCAAAATCATCCCCGAAAGGAGACAAAAATGCAAAGTTTAGGACCCAATGTGGGACCCACTTTATACAACGCCCAGGTGGAACTAGTCCACCTACACACTTATTAGGGGTCCGACCCCATATAAAGATCAGGATGTCCTTAATGGCCTTCTGAATCGCTCTG
>JXCR01131003.1:0-41301 GCA_002079205.1 Phalaenopsis hybrid cultivar | reverse complement strand
ATATATATATATATATATATATATATATATATATATATATATATATATATATATCAATAATATGTATATATATAAATGAAACTAAAGTCATATATATAACTACCTTCTTTAAAAGCATATATATATATATGAAAATCCAAAAAATGAAGGGACAGAAAATTACAACAATCTACAGAAATGCAAATTAGAATGATCTCCCTTGAGAAGTAGTTGAAGTGGTGGGGGAGTTTCTTGGATACATTGGGTCTGTCTGCCTCAGCACCAGCCTAAGCAAGCCAATGAGCAGGTCTGTTACCTTCTCTAAGTATAAAAGTGAATTTCAGATTAAGGCCCTGGGAGTTATAAGAAATTCCATTCTTCCCATTCAGAATGTGTCAGGGGCGGGTTATGTTATTAAGGAGAATGCTAATCATGACCTTGAATCTGTCTCCACTATCAGATTATGGAAATTGGCCTTGGTTGCAATCAAGGTGGCCCAAAAGATAGCCAATGCCTCAGCTTCCAGAGCATCAGCAGCAAAAACAGGAGTCTGGTAATGTAAGAGACACTTACCATTTGAGTTTCTGAAGACACCTCCAATGCCAGCAGAAGACCTATAGAAGCTGCCATCAGTATTGGCTTTCAGCCAACCAATAGGAGGTTTGATCCAACAAACAAGGGGGTGCTCCAAAATAGGTTGATTTGCCAAAGGGTTGGTCTTGAAGAGGTCAGGAAAGGTTTTCCAATGTGTGATTTTTTCAGAAAAGCTAAACAGTTAGCAACCACCTTAGAGGGATGAGGTAAGTGATCATCAAATTTGGCGTTATTTCTAGCTATCCAATAAACCAAGCCACCATACAAGGTATCACCAGAAGATTTAAATGGAACCATTCATTCCAGCAAGAAATAATTTTTTTACAGGTGAGATTGATGGTTTGGACTTTCAAGTTTCTGAAGAAAATTGACCAAATCTGTTGGACAAATTGACATTGGAAAAACAGGTGATCAGTTGTTTCCTCTTGCCCTTTACATAGAAGACAAGAAGAAGGACCTCTCAATCCCTTCTATTTCAGAATGTCATCAGTTGGGAGGCATTTAGAGAAGATTCTCCAATAGCAGAAAGACATAGAAGTTGAGAGGAAATTGTTCCAAATGGATTTCCCCCAGAGACAGTTCTCACCTTAATGAAGTTGGGAGTAGATGTAAGCAGTAATTGACTGGGAAACCCCTTGTTTGGAAATGAGTTTTTCCTTCTTAGTAGTATCCACAGGAATGTTGTTAATCTTATTAATGGTATGGTTATCCAGTATGTTATTTAAGGAAGTAAGGTTCCACTGCTTATCATTCCAGAAATCAGACACTTCGGTAGAAGTTGGGTGGGGAGTAGTTAGCTTGTCAGCAAGCTTCCCATCCCCCATCCAGTTGTCAAGCCAAAAATGGATGTTCCCCTCTCCAAGGTTCCATATAAAGTACTCTTTAGCTTTATCTTTATGTTTAATCATGTGACCAGATTCTGGAGTCTCCCAATTTGGATGTAGCAAGGGTGGGATGAGAACCTCTACAATACTTGGCTTTAAGAAAGATAGCCCAAAGAGACTCTTGAGCTCTAAAGTGTATCCACAACTTGCGAAAATTGATCAGGTGTAAATGCTTGAAGCTTCTGAAACCTAGACCTCCATTATGAGTAGGTTTACAGATAGAATTTCAGTTGGTCCAATGCTTCTGTGTTCTTTATCCTGTCCAAAGAAATCTGTTGAAGGTTGTTTCAAGAAGCTGCTGAGTGCTCTTTTTCGTAGTTTCCATTTGTAGAATGTAGGAGGGGAAGGCAGACAGTACATGTTTTAGGAGAGTAATCCTTCATTTCATAAGAAAGAATTTGTCCAGTTAGTGAGCTTAGCTTGAATCTTAGTCACAACATCATCAAATAGGATTTTTCTTGTCCTTCCTTTCAGTAGAAGGAACCCCAAATATTTCAGATGTGTGTGGGGGGTTTGAAAACTAGTAAACTTAGATACCCAGTGTTTGAAAGGTTATTTAACACTTTTGTTGTAGTAAATACAACATTTATGCTTGTTCATCTATAGTCCAGAGCAAGACAGAAAATCATTGAGAAGGTTTTGGATTTGTTTGGCAGCAGGTTTAGTGGCCTTAGAAAAAAGAATAATATCATCTGCATATGATAGGTGGCTGATGAAAATGTTTGAACTATGCTTGAACAAGTTGTGAGGAGATACGTTTGGAATTTGGTTGAGAATAAGAGAAAGATAGTCAAAGACAAGAATAAAAATAGTGGGGGATAGAGGGTCACCTTGTTTGATTCCTCTTGAGGCAGTAAAGAAACCATGTGTCTTTCCATTGATGAGAATAGAATGGGCATTATTATTCAGCCATCTTCTAATTAAGCTTATGAAGTCCATATTGAAGCCTCTAGCATGCAGGACCTCCTCAATGAAATCTTAGTGGATGGTGTCATAGGCCTTGCAAATGTCCATTTGTAAACCAGATTTCCTCCTCTGCATCTTTTATCTAGATCTTGGAAAAGTTCCTGAGCTAAAAGGACATTGTCCAAAATGCTTCTACCTTTGATGAAGGCAGTTTGATTATTGCTGATGATCCTGTTAAGGTGAGGTTGAATTCTGGTCACCAAAATCTTGCTAATGATTTTAGAGATCACACTGTTGAGACTTGTGGGTTTGTACTGGTCCCATCTGTTACACACAGTCTCTTTAGGGATAATGACAATGGTGGAAGAGGTGAAAAACTTGGTGGTTCACTACCAGTGAAAAAGGCATGCACAACATCCACTACATCATATTTAATGACATTCCAAGCTGATTTGTAAAATTCAGCAGAAAAACCATCAGGGCCTGCTGCTTTATTGCTATCAATAGAGTTTAGTGCAATTTTGATCTCCTCTTCAGAAGGGATGTCAGCAAGCTTGAGAGTAGAAGTATAATTTTTGTAGTGGTCAAATAGATTACCTTTAACTTCATTTCTAGCCACCTCACTTCTAGTGAAGAGCCTTTTGTAATGCTCAACAGCACTATCAGCAATATCTTAGGGAGTTTTTAGCCAATCTCCCTTGGAATCTTTGATCTTATGAATCTCATTACATTTCCTTTTGTGATTTATAATAGCATGGTAATATCTGGAATTTCTGTCCCCCAAATAGAAATAATTTTGAGCAGCTTTCTGATGGAGGATTTGTTCCTGCATGTGGATAGCATTCAGTAGTCTTTTATTGGCATTGTGGCGATCAGTCTCCAAATTAGGATTAAGGCTGATTTTGGATTCCAATTCATTTACAATGGCTTCAGCTTCCACCACCCTTGTGTTTAAATTTCCAAAGGTCTACAAATTCCAGGCTTTGAGTTTAGCAGCAAGCCTTTTATGTAGAATCCATAATTTCACCCAAGGATTGTTGTTATGATAGCTGGTCCATATAGTACTGACTTGATTTAGAAAGTCTGGATGGGAAGACCAGACATTTAAAAATCTATAATTATTTTTGGAGGGGTTTATGGAGCTGCTGATAGAGATCAAAAGAGGTCTATGGTCTGAACCAGACATTGATAGATGACAGACAGAAGTATGGAAAAATTCATTAAGCCAGTGATCATTCACAAGAGTTCTATCAATTCTTTCCTAAACCTTACCTCTTCTCCAAGTGAATCTGTGGCCAGAGAAACACAAATCGTAGAGTCTAGCCATATGCATGTTGTCTAAGAAGAAATTCATTCTACTTGTATCAGGAGGTCTGCCTCCAATCTTTTCATCCGAGGAAGTAATGCAATTGAAATCACCACAGATCAGCCATTTTGAGGAGGTGTTAGTGCTCAGGTTAAGGAGCTCCTTCCAAAGCTCCACTCTCCCAGCAGAAGAGATAGTGGCATAGACAAAAGTAGCATGAGCAAAATGGCCAGCCCTAGAGAGGGATACATGTAAGAACTGAGGGTGATCTAAGAGGATTTGCCAAGAGACTTCTTTTCTACAGAGTAACCAAATCTTATTGTTAAAGTTAGCAACAAAGTAGAATCCATGAAATTTTTTAATTATTTTATCCTTATGTTTAGACACCATTGGTTCCTGAAGAGCAATACACCAAAGTTTGTACACCCTATTCAGATGCAATAATCTGCTAAGGGACCTAGGGTGTGTCAATCCCCTAACATTCCAGTAAAGTAGATTAATTGTTGATCATTTTTCCTCTCCTCTTTGCTCTAGGAAGAGATTCCAAACTTTTGGACATGAATTCTCCAGAGGTAGTTGTATTATGCTGCAGCTCATGCATCAGCTTCTTTTTCTTTTTGGACTGATGGATCTGCCATTCTTCCTCTAGATATAATTTCAGATTTTGAACCACATTATCATCCACAACATTAATGATATTGGGTTGCAATGTATGGAGGTCAGTATGCTCCTTGAAATAAGGAGTCAAAGTTAAGACATGGGGCTAGACAGTTTTTTCCAGTTCAGAACACATTACAGGGACTTCACCAGGAGAAGAGGGAACCTCAATAGGGGTAAGGGGAGGGGGCAAAGGGGTCTGGTTAGTGGAAGGTTCATATGGTCCTTCAACAGGAAGTACAGTCCCAGTAATGGGGGAAAAAGGTTCAGCATGAGGTTCTTTAGGTTGGGAAGGGGCGAGAATGTAGGGGGAGGGAAAAAGAGAGGTTCCATCAACATGATCATAAACAAGGGCTTCCATCAAGGGTGGGCAGTCAGAAGTAGGGGTAATAGAATTAGGTAGAGAATCAGATTTTGGATTTAGGTTCAAGATTCTGGTGGGAGAAGGTGGATCCAGCTGTGGTGTGGCAAGTAGTTGTTTAGGGAAGGTTGACATTCCAAAGGTTATATTCTTTTTCTTGGGATTTAATCTAAAGCATCTATTGTCAGTGTGTACAAACATCTTACAATTATGGCAATAATATGGTCTTTGCTCCATAACTATTTTCTGTCAATAGCCATTGTTAGTTGTACCCAACCAAATTTCATCAATTTCAGGTTGGGAAATATCCCTTTCCACTAGGACTCTAGCCACAGAAGGTCTTGACAAGTTACAGGTGGGAGCATCCAGCTTCATGGGTCTTCCAAGAGCAGTGTCAATGGTAAAGAGAACTTGGTGGTTGAAAAAATGAAGCTTCAATCCAAACAGCTTAAACCATATAAGAACAATAGGAGGTTCCTTTGAAGGGTCAAAATCAATAGTCCATTTCAGCAATTTCATAGAGATGCCATCCAAAAAGAGAACTTTCTTAGCAAAAAGCCTTGCATAATCCTCTTCCTTAGCTAATTGAATAATTATATGCCTACCATCCATAAGTCCAACTTTTCAAGCAACAACCAGCTTTAAATCATCAAAATACTTCCTTATGTCATCCATTTTAGGATGGCTGAATTGAAATTTGCCCACCAGGGTGAATTTTCGAGCCTCAGCCAAAGTGTTGATTTCCATATCAGTGAACACAACAACCACCTTGCCTCCTTTTCTGCATGAAGCTTTCACATAGGGGCAATCTCCTTTACCAAGAGTAGCCTCATGATAGGCTTGGGGGAAGACAAGATTCTCAACATTTTGCAATGTTTTAAAACATTTTCCCACCACATCAGCAAAAGTGGCTTTAGACCATTGGATGTTAGTTTCTAAATTAATGGGAATGGGAGAGGCCATTAATAAATGCCATAGCAAACACAAGTTGGGCAAACAGAGAAAAGAATGAAAAACTCAAGAGAGAACAGCAGCAGAAAATAGACTTTCAAACCAGTGAAACACCTCCGGGAAGTTGTAGAAGGTTGAGGAGAAACACAATCACAGTCAGGGATGGTTAGAGGGAAGCAGGACAGCACCATTGAGACATAAACCCTATCAGAGCTATATATATATATATATATTTATATTTGAAAGGGGAAAATTATATTGCAGAAGAAGAACAAATTACATATCTAAGATAGGGGACTTGCAAGAGGTCACCCTTTAATAAGAAGGAAAGAGAAGGGGAGGGAGTAGTGGATACTAAAGTGGTATCAGAGTGACTTGCAACTCTTGCTAGCCAGTTAGTAGGTTTGTTGCCTTCTTTGTAATTGAAGGTGAGATGAAGTTGACACTATTTTTTAAGTTCTTGAATGGGTTTGAGCAGTTGGAGTAAGTGCCAGGGAGGAGATAAGGATCCTCCAACCAGCTGGAGAAGCAAAGAACAATCAGTTTCAATCATTATATAAAACCATTTCACCTGAATAGCAATGTAGAGTGCCCACAAAAGAGAAGTTTTTTCAGTTTCAAGTGCATCTTGGGCATGCATAGGGCTATAGAAAAGTAACTTGCAGCTGCCTGTGTAGTCCCTGAAGATACCTCCAAATCCAGCACCCTGCCCATTATAGCTCCCATCTATGTTGGCTTTGATCCAGGGGTGAGCGGGTTTGATCCAAAAAACTTTGGATATCTTTACTGTTTTTTTGTGTAGAAGGACTAGTATTATAGAATATTTCAAGGAATCCCTTATGTTTAATAAGCTTGGTTAAGAAGTTTTTACAATGTAACATAGTTAGGTGAGAATTTGGAGGGTTGTCCTCATATTTGGCTTTGTTTCTGGCCATCCAAATGAACCAAGTGACCACAAATGGGATGGTGCTTAGATTAAATTTATCCCAAGTATTCCAGCAATGAAGTAGGGAAGCCCAATCCAGATTGAAGAGATTTATCTTCAGCACTTAGACCAGTTCTGATCAGACCCTTTGTGTGAACATATATTGAAAGAAGAGATGGGAAATTGATTCTTCAGCTTTGCAACACAGATGGCATCTTGAAGTTCCTCTTAGACCCTTAAGCTTGAGAATATCATCCACAGGGAGAAGCTTGTGGAAGGTTCTCCAGATTAGAAAATACATAGAGGGGGTGAGATATTTGTTCCAAGTAGTTTTACCCCATTGCCCTTTCTGCCAGTTGTACCATTTCTAATAAATAGCTTTGGAGATGCTATGAAGCTTACTAGCATTAATCACTAAGTTGTCTTGATATTCTCTGTTGAATGGGATTTTAGTGATACAGGCAGTAGCTGTTGGATTAAGCAAACTCAGCAGTTTTGCCACTGATTAGGATTCTCCATTCCAGCAATCAGACACCAGCAGGTTAGAATCAAAATTTGTTGGTCTGGGTGTGAGAAAATCTTAAGGGCATCACTGGTCAAGCCAGAAATGAATTTTGCCTTGACCAAGATCCCACAGGAATGTGTTTTCAGCCTTTTGTCTGATTTGGAGTAGTTTGAGCCAAATGGGTGAGTCCCACACCTTTCTTTCTACCAAAGTAGGGTGTGAGTGCTTACAGTATTTCCCCATCATGAATTTTGCCCATAAGGAATTCTGCATTCTGAAATTTAGCCAAAGTTTGCTCATACTTATTTGTTGCAGGTGATTCAAGCTTTTGAAACCCAAACCTCAAGCAATGGTAGGCTTAGTAATCTTTTGTTAGCTAGCCCAATGTAATTGGTTCCTTTGTCCAGCCCAGAGGAATCTATTGAAGCTTCTTTCAATTAATAATTGGGTAGACTTCTTCATGTTTGTAACTTGGAGGATGTAGGAAGCGAAAGATGTGAGAAAGCTTTTTAATAGTCTAATTCTTCCACCATTGGAGAGGAGAGAGTTTGTCCAGCAGTTGTGTTGAGCATTGACTTTAGTAAGCACAACAACAAATGGTACCCTTTTGGTTCTACATTGATAAGTGGCACCCCAAGATAATGAAGAGGGAGAGTAGCAGTGGAAAACCCAGTAAAGTTGCCAATCCATTATCTAGCTACTGGATTAGTAAGTTTGCTATAAAGGATTTGACATTAAGAAGTGTTGAAGGTCATACAAGAGATATCTTGAAAGTTCTTCAAACATTTGTGTAGAAGCTTAACAACATTTTTGTTGGCTTGGGAAAATATAATGATGTCATCTGCATACATCAGATGTGTGACCTCCATAGTAGATGTATGGTGAAATCTGGCATAGGATTTCTGTGAAAGAGCTTGATCCAGCATTCTGGAAAGATAGTCCAGGGGGAAAATAAAAATAGATGGGGAGAGTGGATCTCCTTGTTGGACCCCTCTGGTAGCAGAGAAGAAACCATGGGAGGCAAGATGGAATGTGAATTGAATTGCAACCATCTAGAAATGAGGGTGCAGAACTCTGAAAAGAAATTGCTGGCTTTGAGAATTTCAAGAATAAAAGGCCATTGGATAGTATCATAAGCTTTACTCAGATCCAACTTGTAAATGAGATTGCCTGCCCAACAGTGATGATCAATATCTAGTAGTAACTCTTGTGCCAGTAAAACATTTTCAGAGATGGATCTGCTCTTAATAAATTCTGTATTGTTGGGTTTTATTAGGTGGTTTAAATGGGGTTGTAACCTTGCCAAAATGATTTTGTTGATAAGTTTGTTGAATACAGAAGTCAAACTAATAGGTCTATACTGATTCTAGTTAAGGCAAATAGTAGTTTTGGGGATGAGGACATAGCTGGAGGAAGCAAAGTAATTGGGGAGAGGGATACCACTGAAGAAGCTTTGGATAGCATTAACCACATCTTCGTTGATAATGGGCCAGGCTTTTTTATAAAAAGCAGCTGTATATCCATCAGGACCAACAACTTTGAAATTATCAATAGTACTAAGGGCCTCCCAGATTTCAGATTCAGTAGGAATGAAAGAAAGTTGAAATTCCTTTGTATAAATAAGTTATTCCTGGAAGAATTGAGGATCCAAAGGTGTAAAAGTGAAATGAGGTGCAATGAGGAGATTTTGAAAGAATTCTACAGCATTCCTTGCAATATCCTGATAATTGTTGATCCAACATCCTTGAGCATCTTGAATCTTATGAATGTTATTACATTTCCTTTTGTACTTGATGCAAGCATGATAGTATTTAGTATTCCTATCCCCTCCCATAAATCTATTGATGGCAGCCTTCTGTTTGAGAAACACTTCCAATCGTTCAGTGGCCAAAAGAACCTTTTTAGCATTTTCGATCAGTGCAGCTTCACTAACATTACCAGTCCCAATTTCAGCTCCCAGGGATGCTAGATTTTTCTCAGCATTCTCCATTGCTTCATAATCATTCCCAAAGCAATGCCAATTCCATTACTTAAGATAATATGCCATCTTTTTCTGCAATTGCCACAGTCTAATAAGGGGATTGGATTTCGGTGAAACCTTCCAATGCTCTTTAATTAAATTTAGAAATTGAGGGTGGTCAGACCACATGTTTTGAAATTTGAAAGAGTTATGACTTGTAGGTGGGTTGGCAGTGATGGAAATAAGCAAAGGTCTGTGATCTGACCCTACTAAGGGTAAGTGATGTACAAAGGTATTTAAGAATTCCTGAAACCATTGATCATTGGCCAGAAACTTGTCCAATCTATCCGAAATCTGTCCTCTCTTTCAGGTAAAGCAGTCTCCTTGGAATCCAAGATCAAAGAGTTTAGTAGCTTTGATGTTGTCACTAAATTGTGTCATCTTGAGGAGGTTAGGAGCTCTTCCCCCTCTTTTTTCAAAGCTTTCAGCAACACAATTAAAATCTCCTCCTACTAACCAAGGGGAGGTTATGTTGTTTCCAATTTAGATAAGCTCTTTCTGAAGAGCTGTTCTATCATTTTTGTTACACCCAACATAGATCACAGTGATGAGACCTGATTTTCCAGCAGCATCAATCTTGAAGTGCACAAATTGAAAGTGGTCCAACAAAATAGACCAAGTAATTTCTTTTCTGAGAAGGATCCAGATTTTATTCTTACAGTTGTAATGATGGGAAAAACCATGGAATTGGTTTAGGATTTTTTGAGGATGTTTATGAACCATAGGTTCTAGGATAGCAATGCACCATAATTTTGTGTTTTCTGTTGAGATGGAGGAGTCTTTTCAGGGAGAGTGGGTGAGCCACTCCCCTAATGTTCCAGCAAATTAAATTAATCATGATGAGATTGTTTGGATCTTCCCCTTGTAGATCTGGTAAGGGAACCCCTTTTAGAGGAGTAAGAGCTCCCAGCTTCTATGACAATAGTACGTCCTTATGGATCAAGAGCAGTTTGTTTCTTTTTTTTCCTGGCTTTTGGAAACTGCCATCCCTCATTTAATTCTCTATGAAGGGTATCAATCTGGTGTAAATTATCATTGAAATCAACCACACAGAGGGGGGGCAAGACAATTATTGTAGTGGTCCTGTTGTTCCTTAATATGTAGTGATTCATTGAAACTGATTTGAGTTGTGACTGCTTCAGAAGAAGTAGAAGGCTTGACGGGTTTTGACCTTGTTAGTTCCTCCAACTGTTCTACAACATTATCCACAGGATTAAAGTTTTCAGAGGGAGGAAGGATCTGAATTGGGGATGAAGGATCCTCAGGAAGACAGGGAGTTGTGTCTGTTGGTACTGTGGCAGTCAGTATGTCAGTGGCAGTAGTCTGCTCTAGCTCACCATCAAATGCTGGATGAAGGTTTTCAGAACATGGTACTACCATCACACCTTGAGGTGCATTAAGATATTGATCTTCAGTGTGCACTCCACAAACAGGCTGCTCCTATGCAACAGCTAAGACTGAAATGGGTTCTTGAATTTTTGTGTTAGTTCTGGTCTTTGGATAGAGTCTGAAACATATAGTGTTGGAGTGCCCAAACATTTTGCAGTGTGTGTAGTAATATGGCTTTTGCTCCATTACAATGTTTTGCCAATAGCCATTGTGGGTTGTTCCCAACCATATTTCATCCACTTGAGGAAGTGTTATATCCCTTTCAACTAGGATTCTGGCAGTAGAGGGTCTTGATAGGTTTTAGGTTGGCACATCAAGTTTCATTGGTCTACCAAGAGCTATTCCTATTGTAAATAACACTTGATGGTGGAAGAAGTGAAGTTTTAGCCCTGGAAGTTTGAACCAAATAGGGACTATGGGGGGTTCCTGACTTGGATCAAATTCAGGTGACCATTTCAATAGTTTCATTGCCATTCCTTCAATATACAGAATCTTCTTGGCAAACAATTTGGTGTAGTCTTCTTCTCTAGATAGATGAATGGAGAAATGCCTTCCATCAATTAGTCCAAATTTCCAATCACTCAAGAGTTTCAAATCTTCATAGTACTTTCTAATGGCCTCCATCTTTGGATGGCCATATTGAAATTTACCAACCAATGTGAATTTAAAGTAGGATGAGAGTGAATTTATTTCAGCTTCAGAGAAGAAAGCAGCAGGTTTCCATGACTTCTTGCTTAGTTGTTTAACAAAAGGCAGCTCCCCATTACCTACCCCCTCATGGAAGGAAGTAGGAAAAGCCATTACTTCCACAAAACTTTGGAAATTATAGCTTTTACCAACCACATCAGCAAATGTGGCTTTAGTCCATTGTACATTGGTCTCCAAGTCAATAGGAGTGGCCATCAGATAAAACCAACAACTCCACTAGAAAAAACCAGTGGAGGGGAGGAACAATAGGAAACATAAGGAAGTATCTCCAAAAACCAATGTAAAAGATAAGGCCCAATAGGAATCTTCCAAGACAAACACTCAAAAGGACAAAAGCAATGAAACAGTAACTTCAAATACAAAAACCAGTGAGCCCGGGATGCAATAAAAGCAACTATAAGGTAGCCAATAGAAGCAACAAGGATCAAGAACCTTCTTACACTTAAAACCAAATGGCCAGTGAAGAAGGTTGTCGAAGAGTAGCCACCAGCCACCCTCATTTTTGCAGAAACCCTAGCAAAGCAATGCTATCCGCCACCAACATGTTGAATATATATATATATATATATATATATATGTAAATGATGCATGGTTTAACCAATTCCTCCTCACCTTTGTTACTCATCTTAGTGTTTCTAGGTCAGATTATAGGACTATGCTTATCAGCATTACCTTTACTGATAATCCTACCTCCACCCCCCGTTTTAGATATCTCAACATGTGGGCAACACATCCTTCTTACAAAAAGTAAAGTGATGATTTATGGAAAGGTATTTCACATCCTGACTCTATTATCAAGTTAAGTTTGTTGTAAATTAAGACTGCCAAAGCCCTCAGAAATTGGATTTGGGAAACATTTAGAACTGTACATGCCAAAGTTCAAGAGGTAAAACATGAATTCAAAAAATTGGAGTATGAGGAACAAATTGTCAATGTGGAGGAAAAGGAGTTGTCGACTGCTCTGAATAACCTGCTCAGCGCCATTGAATATTAGGAAAAATTTCTTAAACAGAAGGCTGCATGAATATTTTCACAGATGGGGATAGAAACACCAGATTTTANTATATATATATATATATACAAGACATGAGAGCACTCAACGAGGAGGTGCAGTTCACCTTAGTAGGTAAGTTCATTTTGGGCCATCCCAAAATGGAATTAGTAAGGAACTATTTTAAATCCTTGAATTTCATTGGGGAATGGAAAGTGAGTTTGCTAGATGGGAGACACTTGCTTATACAACTATCAGTTGAGGAGGAATATGCTAGATTATTTTCAAAATAGTAAATTATGATTGTTGAAACTTTAATGAAAGTCCTCAAATGGACCCCAAGATTTGACCCTAGCAAGGACCCTCCTGTGGTCCCTCTTTGGTTTAAATTCCCTGGGCTACCCCTTCAATTATTTAACATCAATGCTTTGTTTAATATTGGCAGAGCTTTGGGCACCCCACTTAAGGTGGACACACCTACTTACAACAAAGCCAGACCATCCTGTGCTAGAATACTGATTGGGAGGGATATCACACTCCCAAAACTGAAAGGGGTCTGAATAGGAAGTGAAGAAACTGGCTTTTGGCAGGAAGTGGTGTTAGAACAAAAGCTTTATTTTTGTCAGAATTGTAAGATGTTTGGGCATACCTTGGACAGGTGCTATAGACTCCATCCCCCACATAAGAAAAACTTAAATACTAGTAAGCAGGTTGTTCCTACTACTGCTAAAATTACTAGGCCAGCTGCTGTAGCTAAAATTACCAGGCGACAAAATGAAATTGGAGACCCACTTGAATCTATTTCCACTACATCTAATCCCCCTAATTCAGTACCTTTACTTCCTATGACGAAGGAAGTTATTGAGGTGGAGATTGTATCCCCACCTTTTACTGATCCTTTGATCTCTGGAGAAACTGAGAATGAGGGCTGCCCCACACCAACTGTTCCTGAGACTGAAACATTGATCCAACTTTAGAATATTTGGGAGGAGGATTGGCAAATTTACACTACCAAGAAGAAAAAGAAACAAGCTACTGAACTCCAAAAATTACAGAAAGGAACACCTATTGTGACACATGGAAGTGCCTCCATGTGAATAGTTGTGTCTTCCCTTAAGAACACTAGAGGGAGAACTATATCTAGATCACAACCTTCACTTCACCCCTCCCCTAAATATGATTAACATTTTATGCTGGAATATTAGGGGTATTGCTCTCCCCATTTCTCTTAAAAGAATTTTACATTTGAATAAAAAAATTTAACTTTGGTGTATTGTTATCTTTGAACCTCTGGTTCATAAACACTCTCAAAGAATTATCAATAAGTTTAGTGGCTTTATTCATTATGCTAATAAAAATAATAAGATTTGGGTCTTCTGTAGAAAGGAAATCACTTGGCAGGTTTTGATGGTTCATAACCAATTTGTGTACATATCCTTTCTAATCAATGGACATATGAGGCAAGCCTCTTTCATCTATGATGGTTGCAAGAGGGATGATAGGAAAGAACTCTGGGAGGGCATTCATAATATTAGCACACATATAAACTCCCCTAGGCTGGTTGGTGGAGACCTCAACTGCATCTCATCCTCTACTGAGAAATCTGGAGGCAGATCCTTAAACCTCTCAAGGATGACTACTTTTACTGATAATATTCATATTGCAGGCTTATTTGATCTGGGATTTAAAGGTGGTGATTTCACATGGAAACGGGGCAACATATGGGAAAGATTAGACAAAATTTTGGTGAATGGTCTCTTGTACTCTCAGTTTATGATGACTTATGTTACTCACCTAGGTCTAGCTATCTCTGATCATAGACCTTTACTGGTTTCTATCACTTCTCAGAGAAACTCTAGGCAGACTTCATCCTTTAGGTATATTAATATGTGGTCTACTCATCAAGAGTTCCACCATATTATTACCTCTATTTGGTGTGGGGTGTCTGACCCTGACTCTATGATCAAACTTTGTCTTCACCAAATCAAAACTGGCAAAGCTCTTAAAAGGTTAAATTGGGAAGTTCTTGGTAATGTTTTCACTGTTGTAAATATTGTTAACAAAAGGTAAACCATCTTGAGAAGCAAGTACACAATGGACTTGCTGAGGAAAAGGTGTTACTCACTGCTCAAAATAAGTTACTTACTGCCATTGATTATCAGGAATTATTCCTTAAACAAAAGGCCTCTCTTAACATTTTCACTGATCGTGACAGAAATACAAAGTTTTATCATGCATATATCAAATATATAAGAAAATGTGATACAATTCACTCTATATTGTCCAATGAGGGAGTTTGGCTAAATGACAATGACTCCATCGCTAGAGATGTTGTCTCCTATTATAAACATCTGCTAATGCATACTAAAAATGAGAGGACCCATATAAATAGGACTCATTTTAATGCTGAAAGATTTTACACTATGAATATTAATCCCCCCACTGATCAGGAGCTTTGGATGGCTATTAGCTCTATGATAGCTCTGAAATATGCTGGCCCTGATGGGTTTACTGCTGATTTTTGTAGGAAGTCTAAGGAATTCATCAAGAAGAATGTTAATAATGCAATTAAAAGCTTCTTCCGGGGAAATAATCTTCCACAGTATTTCAGTGATTCTAGCTTTGTGCTAATTCCAAAGGCTGATGTTCAGAAAAAATAGGACCATTTCAGACCAGGGTAGATATAACTTGTATTTTTATAGGATATACCCCCATGTCATTCTCTAAAATTTTATGCCCAAGTACAATTCCTCCTGCAACAATAAATTAACTTTTTTCCCAGTTTAATACTAGATTCATCTTTCACATCGTTCTAGAATTTTCTCTAAATTATTTAGGCATGTTTCAAATGAGGTTCCACACATAGAAAAATTATCCATAATGACTTCCATACCTTTTTCAATTAAATCACTGAAAAATTGACACCATACATCCTTGAAATGTTGCAGGTGTGTTACATAATCCAAAGAGCATTTTATATAAAGCAGGGAATTAATTGGTAGAAACCAAACTCATTTTTCTTAATTAAAGTATAAATTTACAATTTCCTAATTTATTAAATCTTTGAGATCTATTAAATTAAATGATCCTAGACTTAGGGGTATGATTTTGGATGTTAATAACTCACTAATTCAATACCCCTATTTGGTGTTCAAATTACATTCAAACATTTTGATGATGAATTACTATCACTCAAAAATCAATTTTTCCAAAAATTACTAATGTATCAACCAAGGTCTTAAGGGCTTAGTAGTGATCTAGGCTAAATAAAATTTGGGTAAATGAGGATTAGAAAAGTGAATGTAACAAGAAATTGAACACCTTTAAAAAAAGAAAATCACTACAAGCCCAAGTTAAAGCTAAAATTGGCTAAGTGTCTTAATTACATTAACTTGCCTCTTTAAGTGTTTTCACCCACATAATTCTCAGATTGAATGACAAATGATAATTACCCTAATCTTAGGGATAATTGAGAAATTGATGTTCACTGGGCATTGGAGGTATTTACATGATGAATTATTAAGTAACATAAAAAGTTTAAATGAGCTCGAGACTTTCCACCAAGTGGTGAGAGGGAAGCATGGATCTGCTTCTTTCTCCTGACCTTTTGGATACCCCGAAGTTATACTAAACTTAGTATGTTTTGCTTAATAAAATCATCCTTAATCAAATTAATGAGGGCTCACCAAGATATGATTTAGGAATTGGTAGATCACCAGAACCTTATTTCCCTGCTTTACATAAAATGCTTTCAGTATATAAATACCCTCACATGCATTTTGAGTTTTAGTTGAAGATGATGGGAAGACCATCCAGGTATGCTTTTATTGTAATTTATTTTATCTGCATTTGTAGTTTCCCATACATTACTTTTCAGTACGTTACTGTACTTACTCACCTGGTTGTATGAACAAAAACACAAACCTGCATGTTAAACAATGATGTCACCCTGCAAGAAAACTAAAACTGCTAGGATAGCAGTAAACCAAAACTAAAATTAAAATCAACCAAGATAAAATTCACCACCACAATTTTCAAAATATAAGATAACTCAAAATTTAATCACAAACATCATAAAACAACTACTACAACTAAATTAAGACGTCTCTATCGGATGATCGGGAATCCCTTGGAGGAGGTAACCTATAGTTACTAACGATGCTTCCTATGGTTACTAACGAGGCTTCCCACGGTCCAAATGAAATTATGGAACTCATTAAGTTAAGTTTAGTAAATTCATTTGGACTAAGAGAATCCAATAGAAAATAGTGATACTGGAATGAGGGAACTGTAGGATCCTAACCGGTGTCGCTCAAATAAATTTTAATATGCCCCATAACATTTAAAGAACTACAACCATAGGGACATCTGATTTGACATCAAAAATTGACACACACTAGAAAACTTGAACTCACCATGACAAGGAGCTTGAAACAAGCATTGGCCTAATTGACATTGAAGCTCAGGAACTTACGGCCGATAAAATGATGCTAAAAGGATTCAACAAAAAGGAAGAGCGAGCCCTTGGACCCATTACATTGCTTATGTAGGTTGGCGAACTCATAACAATTGCTAAATTTCATATCATCGACGCCGAGAGCTCTTTCAACTCTCTGTTAGGTTGACCATGCATTCACGAATACAACATGGTTCCATCGTCTCTGCATCAGTGCATCAAGTACTACAAAGAAAGATGAGAGCATTGCATCAAGGGAGATCTACAATCGTTTTCAGTTCATGAAGTTTGTATTCAAGAGGATGCCGCCTACTACGTGCCTCCAAAGAAAATTGTCTTCTCTCGTGAAATTTTGACAAAAAAAAGTGAGGATTCAGAATAATCACAAAGAGGAAGCCATTCAATTCCACTTCAGTGATCTCCCACCACTCTTTTGCAGCAAATTGGTGGGTGTTCTTTTAGTTCGCGCACCCGAGGTCGAGGCCGGGGACATGATTAAGGAAAAGTCAACTCAATTGTTGAATGGACTAGGCCGACCATCAACATTGGTGATGAAGACAGTTTTGAAGATTTAATAATGATGACAAAACATAAGAAACCTTAGTACGTGATATCCTTGGAAGAAGTGGAGAAAAGCGGATATGAGATGATGTATGATCGGATAAACCTCTATGTGAACACCTTGATCCTTACTCCGATTCTCCTTCTAAAGGTCAAGAGTTTAGAGGTCAACAAAGTCTGTAGTGCTGGTTCAAAGCCAATCAAGTTTTATCGTGTTTCTACATCTTCAAAACTTGAAAACCAAGTAAATATGGATGATGATCCTAATGAATTAATGGAATTACCTTTTGGTTACTTTTTCCCTTAAGTACAAAAGTTAATTCACCAGGGGCATTTGCCAAAATAAATGCCAAAAGTTTAATTACAACTTTTTGAAAAACTATGGGATGTTAAAAGTTGCACTCCCAACTCGAAAGAGGGCCTCAGATTTGGTACAGTTGGATCAGTCGATGATTCATACTTTTGTATGCTTGTTACTAGGGAATCAGTAGAGGATTGCCTCGATATGGAGGATGACTCTACTGATCAGGTGATAGAAGATGCTTGGCCAGAATTTGAGGAGGAAATTAAATCAACTATTAATGAATTGAAGGAAATTAACCTTGGAACGGAAGAACAACCCCAACCTACATTTATAAGTTCTCTACTCAACGGTGAAGAATCTCTAGAATTAATCAAGTTGTTAATAGAGTTTAAAGATTGCTTTGTATGGAGTTATGATGAAATGTCGGGACTGTCAGCAAAGGTTGCAGTTCATAAACTCGGGGGGAACAAATATATGACCCTATTAAAACAAGCTCTGAGAAGAATGCACCTTGAAATAGAACAACAGGTCATAGCTGAAGTGAAGAAATTAATAAACGCTAACTTTGTAAGAGAAGAGCAGTACCCTACATGGCTAGCCAAAATTGTTCCAGCCAAAAAGAAAAATGGACAAATATGTGTTTGTGTCGACTTCAGAGATTTAAATAAAGTGTGTCCAAAAGATGAATTCTCATTACCGATATCAGAAATGATGATGGTTATTGCTTCAACACATGAGATTTTCTCCTTCATGAATGGATCGTCGGGATACAACCAAATCAAGCTGGCTCCCGAAGATGCCGCACTTACAGCCTTCAAAACACCTATCGAGATTTTCTGCTACACAATGATACCATTTGGGTTCAAGAACACTGGAGCAACATATCAAAGTGCAATGATGAAGATTTTTGATGATCTCATTCACAACCAAGTGGAATGCTACGTGGATGATCTAGTTTTCAAAATCAAACAAAAAATAGACCATTTGTATGATTTGAGGATCGTGTTTGAACGGTTAAACCTTTGATACAAAAAATAGATCATTTGTATAAAGCGTTCCTATCCCAGGGAAACCTTTGATACTTTATACCGCAACCTTAGATGACTCTCTTGGAGCCCTCTTAGCCTAAGTCAATGATGAGGGTAAAGAAAACACACTCTACTACTTGAGTGGCCGCCTAATACTGATGGAGATAAGGTATCCACCTATTGAGAAGCATTGTTCAGCTTTGATTTTCCCCGCCCATAAGCTTAGACACTACATGATTTCTCATAAGATTTCCCTAATCTTGAAAGTTAATCCGTTGCAATATTTGATGACCCGACCAACACTCTCTGGACGTCTAGCAAGATGGTCAATGATTTTATTGCAATTTGATATTACTTTTATTCCCCTCCGTGCTATCAAGGGACAGATTTTAGCAGACTTCCCTGTTGCCCACCCACTTCCAACTAGGTCCCCTCTTAAAAATGAACTACCAGATGAGCAAGTATTACATATGGAATTTTATAGGATGCAACGCTGGGAAATGTACTTTGACGGAGCTTCATAAGTAAGAAAAGACAAAGGATTAAACATAGTAAAGCAGGGATCGATTTGATCTTCATCACACCAGATAAGGGTATGTTGAGGTTCTCATACCACCTAGCAGAGCCATTCACCAACAATGAAGTCGAATATGAAGTGCTAATTACCAGGTTAGAGTTGGCAATCTCAATGGACATAACAGATATTTCCATCTACGGTGACTCTCAACTCATCATCCAGCAAGTCGCCGGACAGTACATGATTTTTAAGCCAAGGCTAGCAGAATACCACCGGTAAACCATGAAGTTGCTGGAGCACATTCCCAGTGTAAATTTCTATTGAATTCCTAGGGGAGATAATGACCATGTTGATGCTTTAGTAAAACTTACTAAGGAGCTGACATGTCCCCCAGAGGATTCTGGGGATATTACATTACAAGGAAAAGAAGTTTTGTCTCAAGTTGACCTCGACAATCTACACAAGCTTGGAAAAGAAAACAAAATGATGGTTGTGGTTGCGAATAACAATAAAGATTGGTGCAAGCCATTAATAGAATATTTACATACTGGAAAGCTACCAAAGGACATGTCTGAGGCACATCACATTACAAAAAGGGCTATGTCTTATGCTCTAGTGAGTGATGTCCTCAATAGAAGATCATTCGTCCAGATGTGGCTACAATGTTTGAGCAGAGCTGAAGCACAAAATATTGTCAAAGAAGTACACGTCGGAATGTGTGGCGCTCACCAGTCAGGGCCAAGGAAAAAAAATAAAGATCAAGAGACTCAGATATTATTTGTCGGCAAAGATGTCCAACTGCATGGATACAGTGAGAAGATGTCATCAATTCCAAGTGCATGGGGTGGTCTTGCACCAGCCTCCGAATGTGCTACACCCAACCGTTGCTTCATGGCATTCGAGTGTTGGGGCACGGACATAATAGGTCCGATAGACCCTCCATCTTCCAAAGGAGAAATATTTATAATTGGCACTATAAATTACTTTTCTAAATGGGTATATTTAGTACCGTTAAGAGAGGTTACGACACAATACGTCCTTCAATTCCTTAAAAGTAAAGTTGTCTACCATTTCAGGGTTCCGTGTAGAATAATCTCTAACAATGAGACAGCCTTTAAAAGTAAAAAAATCAACAATTTCATCAAACGACACGGGATAAACTGGAAATATTCTACAATTTACTATCCTAGAGCAAATGGATTGGCCGAAGCCTTCAACAAGATAAATTATTAGAAACTTTGTGGGCCTACCAGATAACGTTAAGGACTCCCACTCAGTGTACACCCTACATGCTCGTGTACGGGTCCGAGGCCTTACTACCCTTAAAAGTTCAAGCACCATCTTTCAGAGTCGCTATCGCCAATCAACTGACAACAGAAGAAATTACAAAACTCAAACTTGAAGAATTGGAAAGTCTTCAAGGAAAATGATTAGAAGATGGTACAAGCTCATGAAAAATTGGTCCGCCCAAGGACATTCAAAGTTGGGGACCTTATCCTCGTGCTCAAAAGACCCATTCTTACACCCTGCAAGATAGGTGAAAAAATTGAGCCAACTTGGGAGGGACCATTTTTCAAAGAAAAGGCCTACGTAGGAGGAGCCTACCAGCTAGTAGATTTTCGTGGTGAGAGACCCATGCTGCAAATCAATGGACGATACCTGAAGACATACTACGCAACTTAACATTGCTTAACATCACTTGAGTTAAAATTTTGAAATTTTTATTGTTCTGGGGTTATCTATTTGGCCAAACATCTGTGATCGGGTCCAAAATTTTGTAATAAAATTAACCTCAATATAATGAAAATTTTTCAAAATTACACATTTCAATTTACTCTTTACTACCTTTAAATTTGATATTCTACTAAATTAAACAAAATACATACATGAATAAATAATTTTTTCATCAACATAAAGTAAAATCCTCTCTAATAAATACTTTTTTTGTTCTTGCTCACGCTAAGTTATAGCTCACTAATATTTTTCCTGCCGTCTGCAGAGAAATGTCAGGCCAGAGGCTCATCTTTGCTCTTAAAGATGGTTGGAACCTCACACTCAATAAAGAAAGGGCACTGCAGGGCAGTACCATAGACTTTGAAATGGACTTCAGTCAATTTGACATGGACTATGAGGGTCCTCTGATAGATGTGATTAGCCATCAGGAAAAGAAAGAGCTACCATTGCTGCTAAGATTCATCACCAAAGATAGTTCCTCACTAAAGGAGAAGAATATGATAGTACAGCAAGACCCGATGGAGGGAACCAGTCGCCTACCGTCTATGATAGCTACGCCAACCAGAGGCCTTGTCGCTGCCAATGATGAAAGAGTGCCAGATGCACCGTTTCAGAGAACTCAGTGCAGAAACGCTAACCGCAGGAAGCATAGGGCTTTCTTATGTGAAGAGAGAAGATTCTAGAAGGAGGCAAAAAACTTGCTTACCTCTATTCCTGAGGGGATTATCTATGATCCAGGCATGAGAGAGACCTCTTCCAGCTTGTCTTCTATAGACGATGAGTATGGATTTGTTACAGGGCTGGAGATACCACCAATTTTAGATGTTCTTTGTACGAGTTTCCCGACATGCAATGCCAAGATACCTGCACGTACATCAGCTGCAGGGGCAGTTGTGGAGTGCTCGGACTACAACATCCTCCACCTGGAGTGCTATAGTACTTTGGAGGAGTATGCGTCCACTGATAATGGCTTTCATACCATTGATCACCTAATGGGGGAACCATATGGCCCATTGGATACATAGCCATATATCTCGTTGGATACATAGTCATACATTCTGCTGGAGATAGAAGCAACTCCAACTTAGATTCCCACCGATGTTGAAATGAGGGAACATCTTAGACAATCGCCAATCATCAGCATGGCAGAATACTACAAAATGAGTAAATTAAACAAAAGGGATTTTAAATTATATGAAGAAGTTGAAGGAAGGTTCATTAATATACTAGAAGGCTATATACTAGGGTCTTCTCCAAAAGCCACGAGAGAAGTATTCTCGATTGCATTTTTAATTTAAGAGATAGGGGTCGAGTGGGCCTTCTAATGGAAAGAACCAATTCCGAGCCACGGAAGTAGATGCTTGGAACGAGCAGGATCACCGTACAATGTGGCTGTTGTTACAACTTTAATAAAGATAGATAAGAAAATCCTTCTGGGATTCTAAGACACGATCAGGTAGACCCACTACCCCCAATGATAAAATAGATGATTAAGAGAATGGTCTGATGGAGCATACTTCCAGCTGACTATATTCCCAACAGTTGTATTTTCAATATATATGATGAAGGCGATTGCATACCCCCGCACATTGACCATCATGACTTTGTAACACTTTTCTACAAGGTCTCTTTCATGAGCAAGAGCAACATTATGTTTGGAAAAGTGATAGATGTCATCAGGCCTTGGTGAATTCAAAGGATCCGTGGAGATTCCACTACCCGTATGTTCAGTGCTGGTTCTAAAAGGAAATGGAGCAAACATTGCCAAACATTGCATTCCATGGGTACGACACTGCAGGGTGTCTGTAACTTTCTAAAGAATGGATGACAGCAAAATGCCATAAGGATTCCGACCAGACCTAGAGCTGGAAGAACTATTGCTTTATGAGCAATGAGAGGGTTGCTCCTCTAAGCACATGCAAAGGGAACTCTTATCCTGGAGCATAGTTTAGTAGGTCAGCTTGATCAGGAGCTTGCCCAACCAGAGATAGACACTCAGAGGATTCCTTTTTACTACATTTTGTCATAGCATATATGATATATATTAGACATGCTCAGCTTATGATGTGTACTCAACATGGGATATTTTTGGATGTACTTTGATGCAGTCAGCATATTGTACCTTTTTGATGCTTTGAATTGCTCTCAATCTGTAACACTTATTGAAGCAGATTAATGAAATCTCTTTCAAAATTCTGTCTGTTTGTTCAATTGCCCTTTTTGTGCGACGGATAAAAGCCACATAACCATACGTTAGTTTGGGACTACAATGAACAAAGAAAAAAATAATAATAACTTGATAATAATAAAATTCAAATAAAATACTCTTTTTAAAAAAAATCAATCATCAAAATTTTTTTAAAATTTTAAAAACATATTGTGATAATTAAATGTGATAAAAACAATAAGAAAATAAAATAAGTCTGTCGAGTTGATTCTCTCGATTTTGAGGTCTATTGCTCTTTATTCGAATAGCACGACTATCCTTGTCTGCACTAATTCTCCTCACATCCTCACAGAATTTCACATTCTGCACAAAACTTGACCAAATTTTAAACATCTTCCTCACCAATGTCAATCTTCTTACATGACACACGCTTATGAGTTCGACACCACAAACTTTTTGCAGTACATTCTTGCCCTCAAGGCCAATACCGAGCACTAATTTTTATTTCACAACCTTTTGAGGTTAATGTAAGGCCCCCTCCATGGCTTCCAATTCTCTACCTTTATCTTTGAGATTGGAGTACAACTCCCCCTTATGGAACATCGCATCCTAGTCTCAACCATTTGAGATTGGTGTAAGGCCCCTTACATGGCTTCTGATTCTTTACCTACATCTTTGAGGTTGGTGTAAGGCCCCCTCCATGGCTTCCAATTATCTACCTACTTCTTTAAGATAGGAGTAAGGCTCCCTTTTATGGAACATCCCATCCTATTCTCAACCTTTTGAGATTGGTGTAAGGCCCCCTCCATGGCTTCCAATTTTCTACCTACATCTTTGAGATAGAAGTAAGGTTCCCTTTTATGGAACATCGCATCCTATTCTCAACCTTTTGAGGTTTGCGTAAGGCCCCTTCCATGGCTTCCAATTCTCTACCTACATCTTCAAGATAGGAGTAAGACTCCCCATTATGGAGCATCTCATCCTATTCTCAACCTTTTGAGATAGGAGTACGGCTCCCCTTTATGGAACATCGCATCCTATTCTCAACCTTTTAAGATTAGTATAAGACCCCCACCACGACTTCCAATTCTCTACACACATCTTTGAGATAGGAGTAAGCTCCCCTTCATGGAACATCACATCCTATTCTCAATCTTTTGGGATTGGTGTAAGGCCCCCTCCATGGCTTCCAATTCTGTACCTACATCTTCCAGATAGGAGTAAGGCTCCCCTTTATGGAACATCGCATACTATTCTTAACCTTTTGAGATTGGTGTAAGGTCCCCTCCATGGCTTTTGATTCTCTATGTATATCTTTGAGGTTTGTGTAAGGCCCTCCATGACTTCCAATTCTCTACCTAAATCTTTAAGATAAAAGTAAGACTTCCCTTTATGGAACATTGCGTCATATTCTGAACCTTTTGAGATTGGTATAAGACCCCCACCATGGCACCCAACTCTCTACACACATCTTCGAGATAGGAGTAAGACTCTCCTTTATGGAACATCGCATCATAATCTCAACCTTTTGAGATTGGTATAAGACCCCCACCACGGCATCCAATTCTCTACACACATCTTTGAGATAGGAGTAAGACTCCCCTTTATGAAACATTGCATCCTATTCTTAACCTTTTCAGATTGGCATAAGACCCTATCAGAGCATGCAATTGTCTATACACATTTTCGAGATAGGAGTAAGACTCCCCTTTATGGAACATCACATCCTATTCTCAAACTTTGGAGACTGGTATAAGACCCCACCACGCTTCCAATTCTTTACCTACATCTTTGATATTGGTGTAAGGCCCCCTCCACAGCTTTTAATTCTCTACCTACATCCTTGAAATTGGTCTAAGGCCCCCTCCACAGCTTCCAATTCTCTACATACATCTTCGACATTGGTGTAAGACCCCCTCCACGACGTCCAATTCTATACTCACATTTTTTGAGATAGGAATAAGACCCCCACCATGGAATCCTACTTTCAATCTTTGACGTCATCACCTGAATGCTGATTCCTATCCTCTATAAACACCTATAACCTGATAACTCAACACCCACTCTCTAATCCTCAGCAAGAGTTCTTAATCCTCAATGTTGATCAGATATTCACTTGCTAATTTCTTAGCAGAAACAAATAGCACACACAATTCTACACCTCCTTCTAGGTTTGTTGACTTAGGAGTCTTTATTGGTTTTGTTGATCTCATTGGTCAACGCCAATACACTCAGTGTGTCTGCCCAGCACACCACACCTGTTAGGTGTCCATTTGCTGACCTCACTTTTGGTTGAGGTTTATTTTTTCTCTTTATTAGCCTATGGGCTAGCCATAGTACTTTCTTATTAACTATTCTTAGAAAACTAGAAAAGGAACCCTCACCATTAGAAATTCTAAATTCATTTTTGCTCAACTTGAAGCTCTACATATTGGTCCTAACCTCTAGCACTTAATAGGTGGGGTCAGTGTGGGAAAGCTCAAGGAGAGTCCCCATTAGGACTATTTGACCTTATGATTGACACTGGGTGTTGTTCTGGAGCTAATACACTCACTTAGACTGACCTACACTCAATCTCACCCACAATCACTCACAACCCTAAATCCAAAATTTTTTACTTTGATCCCTTGATCTTTTGGGAAACTCATCTTGATGGTCCCATAATCCCACTAGCCCTAGGTTAAGGTTTAGCTAAGATCAGTGCATAGAGGACCCAAATGGGGATTCCATTCATCCATGGCTCATATTGGGTGGTTGGTACCCCAATTCTACCAAAATTTTTAACTTGGCATTTTGCACCTAAATCCCCCCAAATTATCTAGATACCCTTGAAGCACTAAATTTGGTCAAAATTCCCAAATCCACCCAAAATACCCATATTAATTAAAAAATCATTTCAAACCTTTTGAAATTACCCAAAAATACCAAAAAATTACAGTTTTACCAAAACACCACAAAAATGGCCAAATTTACAAAAATACCCTTGGGACCCCAAACTTTCCCAAAACCTTACAAATCACTTCAAATGTGTCAAAAACCAATTTGGACCCTCCAATTGAACCCAAATTGACCAATTTTACCATTTTGGCCAAAACCCCCAAATTGTCTTTAAAGGCCCAACTTTCCCAATTTTACCCCAAATGTCCATCAGTTTGGTCCCAATTTCCCCCAATTTCAATCCTAAACTCAAACCCACCTTTCATATGACCAACCTAAACCAAATCCAAGCCTAATTGTCCTATGCTTTGAGCCCAATTTTGATCTAAGTCAAGCCCTATGACTTAATCCCACCAAATTGAACCTCATAGCCTACTCAATTTGCCACAATTTATGTTGAAAACTCTTCATAACAATCCTACAAAACAAATTTTGCCGTTAATTGGCCTTGTTAAAACATCAATTTGATTTAATTTTGACCTAAGTACAAAAAATCCCTAAACTTGCCCCAAATTGGCCATTTCTCCAAATTCCACCAAATTGAATGCCCTAATCCCAAAATTGGCACCCAATTTATGTTTAAAACTCTTCATGACATTCCTATAGACCATTTTTAATAATCAATTTGGACATAGCCCAAGCCTAGCCCAATCTAGACCACAGTCTAGCCGAACATGCCCAAATTGACCAAAATCCCAAAATCCTTCAAATTGAACCCCCAATTGAACTCAAAATCATTTCAAACCGTCACCAAAAATCTTCATTACAATCATCTACACTATGTTGATCAAAAAATTGGGCTCAAAGTCATGGCTAGCCTAACCTAAACCCAACCTTTGCCATTTGGACCCATAATGGACCCATAAACTAAAATTGGCGTAACCACCCTAATGTCACCAAACTTAAGACTCCACAGCTACTAAACACACTCCATGGACCAGGCTAAATCCCTTTAACCAGCCATGGTGAGCTATGGACCATTGGATCCCTAAATTAAGTGATTCATGCCAATTTATGGGAATTAACCAAAAATCTCCCCCATCATAACGTCCCATTGAGGGTTGAACATAATTAACCCTCCCATTGGCTCACCCAACCTCCTAGCCACCTCCCCTAATCTTGTCGATCAGTCTTTTCACTGGAGCACCTCAAAACTAAGGGCCACCATTCCTAAATCAAACCCAATCTCAACCCTAGTGGCTAGCTCACCTTAATTAAACTTTAGAGCTTCTCATCTCACCACCTCAGCAGACTGTTGCACCCAAGGCCAGGCCTTGAGCTCCCCTCTCCGACCATGGCTATAAAACCTCACCTCTACGACCAACATAAGGGTACTGAAATTTTCTTAAGGAAACCTGGTAAATTTTCTCCCAAATCCTCTCTAGGACCTCCTTAGTGCAAACCAAACACCCCCTGCCCTAATTCCCATCGCCGGAGCTCAATTTTTGAGTTCAAATCCTTGTTAGAGACAT
Source organism: Phalaenopsis hybrid cultivar (assembly GCA_002079205.1). NCBI lineage: Eukaryota > Viridiplantae > Streptophyta > Magnoliopsida > Asparagales > Orchidaceae > Phalaenopsis > Phalaenopsis hybrid cultivar. Next base: position 13,949 of record JXCR01131003.1, on the reverse strand, counting down.
GACATTCTCCACTGAACCCCCAAAATGCTCCAAATCTCAATTAAATTGGCCCCTCCTTCACCACAGTGAATGAATATAAAGTCTTATAGAAGCCCCCTCACAGAGAGCCTCTACTCTAGACTTCGATCAACACCCAAATTTGGCCTTGATCGAATTTGGGTCTAGACATTACATCACATCAAGAGGCTCAATCTCTATCCTCCTTGGACCTCCATGAACGTGTCGAGCACCTCTAATTGAAGCTTCCCTTCTTGGAGCAAAGGTATTTAACTTCCCCTCTACCAGAGCCTATTTTGACTCTCCATGTAATTAAGGTTAATTTAATGGCATGTCTACCATACAGATATGTTCTACTCACTTAGACGAGTATTTAGGATCAAACCCAAGGTCTTTTAGTTGAGAAATGAGTGAGATCTTAAGGTTTTAGGGTTAACGGTGACCGGCTCACACTAGTTGGAGACGAAGACACGGAGTCGTTGGATGGCGCGTGTATCGGACAGACGACTACGATTGCATTGGATGGGAGCTTGATACATAAAGGGCGGGCTGAGTTAGCAGCTACGTGGATAGCGGCGTCCAACCAGAGTGCGCCACGCATGTCTTCGGAACCGTCGCATGATTTCGTGGCGCCGCGTGTTTAAGTAAGAAAATAGGGATTTATTTAATTTAGAAAATATCCCCTACCTTCAAAAATCCATATCTTGGTGTAGAAAAATCACAAAAATAAAATAAAAGTATCCAGTGCTTAGTGAACAGTGGAGAACAATGTGGAACTGGTTTTAAGTTTATCTGATGCATATTTTATTTTTAATTAATTAAATACTATTTTGAGTATTTTGATTCTCCTTGCATTGAAATTGTTTACCATGACAAGGTATTTCGGTCACTTATAGCCTCTATCATCCGGAATCACCCCTTATTTTTCCAAAGTCAGAGGAGACCACTATGCAGAGATATGTATTTTTCAAGCTTATGTATCTGATTTAAAAAATTAATTATAATAATTAGCATGCTGCTTTGAAGAATACATGAAAGTTTTGGTAGGTTCACTGTGACCAAAGAACCCTAAGAAAATATTGTCATGAGATAAGTCATTAAAAACACACCTAATTTTCATAAAACCCTAAAATACAGAGAAAATTAATTTGGGAAAAATAAACATCTAAATGACTTGCTTTTAATACTCCACTATAATTTAAAGTTCAGAGAACTCCCCATAAAAATTTCAAAACATATGGAGCTCATTTGATAACCTAATTTGACTTTTTAAGTTAAATGACACTTTTAACACTTAAAATAATCATAAAATTAAAATATACCTAAAAAAATTATCAAATTGGTTTTGGGAGCTCTCTTTGTTCAGAGGAAATTTTTAAAAATAAAATTGTAATTGAAGTAGAAATTCCACCTTTAAGCATATTTTAAATATTTAAATAATTAAAAAATACTAAAAATCATAAAATTAATAAAATTCATGAAAATGTTTTAAATTGTTTTTTAAGCCCTTTGGAGCATATGGAGTTTTTTTCCTAATTTTCTAACTGAATCTATTGAATTTTAAAGCTTAAAATAATTTTTAAAGGCTAAAAATAGATTTTCCTTAATTTCTCACTAAAATAATTCAAAGAAAAATGAAAAAAATGTGAAATTTGTTTCTCTGGGTTTTTTGACCTCAGAGAGTTTTAATAAAAATATAAAACTTAATTTTCCACATTTAAAATATTTTATAATTAATTAACGCTCCAGAACTTAAAATGATTCTGATAATTCTTATGAAAATCAAAAAATTATGAAGTTTTGTCTACGTGGTTCTCCAGTCTAAGTCTACCTCCAATAAAAAAGTTCAAGTGATTAGGCTTTTCCTTGGTCAAGGTATTGAATTTTCTTTGAAAAATCTTATTTTTGCATCTAGATAATTATATAAATTAAATTAAATTTTGATAAATCACATTTTCTCCTCTGATCTCTTTATTGACCCATGATTGAGGTAGGATAAAAATTCCAAAGTTATTTGAATTAAATTTGATGAATTATGAAGTGATAGAGCCTTAGGGGCAAAGATATAATTTTGGAAATTTGGTCTTGACTAACATTTAGGCTTAATTCAAGAAAGGAAAATGGGCAATCTTTGATTTTAATTAACATGTTCAGATGATTGAAACTTAAGGAATTAATTGGTAGAAACCAACCTCATTTTTCTTAATTAAAGAATAAATTTGAAATATCCTAAATTCTTAAAACTTGGCGGTTTATTAAACTAAATGATCCTAAACTTGGGGGTATGATTTTGGATGTTAATAACTCACTAATTTAATACCCTAATTTGGTGTTCAAATGACATTCAAACATTTTGATAATGAATTACTATCACTTAAAATTCAATTTATTTCAAAAATTACAAATGTATCCACCAAGGTCTTAAAAGCTTAGTAGTGACCTAGGCAAAATCAAATTTGGGTAAATATGGATTAGAAAAGTGAATGTAACTTAAAATTGAACACCTTTACAAAAAAAAAACTAAAAGCCCAAGTTAAAGCTAAAATTGACTAAGTGTCTTAATAACATTAAATTCCCTTTTTAGGCGTTTTCACCCACATAATTCTCAGATTAAATGACAAATGATAATCACCATACTCTTAGGTATAATTGAAACATCGATGTTCATTGAGCATTGAAGGTATTTACAGGATGAATTATTAAGCAACGTAACAAGTTTAAATGAGCTCGAGACTTTCCACCAGGCGATGAGAGGGAAGCATGGATCTACTTCTTTCTCCTGACCTTTTGAATACCCCGAAAGTCTACTAAACTTTTAAGCTACTAAACTTTTATGTTTTGCTTATTAAAATCATCCTTAATCGAATTAATGAGGGCTCACCAAGAAATGATTTAGAATTTGGTAGATCACCAAAATCTTATTTCCCTGCTTTACATAAAATGCTTTTAATATATAAATGCCCTCACATGCATTTTGAGTTTTAGTTCAAGATGACGAAAACCAATTTCTTTCCTTAGAATTAAACAACAAGCCATAAGATTTTGAGGTTGTCTGCCTAGTGCAACATAAATCCTCAACTCATATTTGGGCTTTTGTATAGCTTTATTGTACAATCTAAGCTCTAACTCATCTTAGGATTCTGAGGTTGACGCTCGTTACGACCTAAATCCTTACATCTTCCAGGTTATTTGTGTGGTTGTTTCACACAAATGTAAGTCCTAAATTAATAAAATTTGTAGGATGAAACACTAAAATAATTTCTCCTAAAAATTGAAGCCAAATAATAGGATAGATTGGGAAGTCACCGAGGTTCTCCCCCAGGTCCATGACATCCCCTAGTTCTTTGATAATAAGTAGTTCGTTAGGTCTAAAGCTAAGGAGCAATATAACAAATTCTTAGTATCAAAGAAGCACTTTGCTGAGAGAGGATTTCAAATCCATGGGGGAGTGGTAGAAGGCATAGTCAGGAGGGAATAGGAAAACTTATGTTACAATATAAGTACTTTTGTAATTCCTGCAGTCCGAAAATTATATTCTAAGTAGCCTAAAGCTTCCTCCTTTAAGGATAATTTCCAAATCCAACATTGAGCTATATAGGAATCATGCAATATTTAGGCCCGGTGCAAAATCTTCCCAACCTTCTACTTCTACTTCTAGATCTTGACCTTCCACTTTGATGATCTCTCTTCTAGACAGATTGGATAATTATGAGTTAGCATACCAAGTGACGCATATGGATTGAAAAAACAAGAGCCAATTCGACTGGATTGTTAGTTATCATGTTGCTCTGCTGGAGATATGATACACCTAAAACATATAATTTTTAGACACATTTTTATACCTATTTTTGAGATATTGCACTTTAATGGAAGGTATTTTTGTTTTTTTTCTTACAGATACAAGTAAAAATAGAAAATAATGCTTAAGGGAGTGAAAAAGGACCAAATTTGGAGCAAAAAGGTGAAAAGTTGTGCAAAAGAGTTTTGGCGCCTAAACGCCAGATCCGGCGCTTAAGCAGCGGTTAAACAAAGAAGGTCATACCTAAGCGCCATGACCCCGCACTTACGCACCAGTGGCAGTTACTAGATGAGTAAAATCGATTTTCACAAATTTCAAAGAGATTTTTGAGGCACCCATTGGCTTAATAAGTGGTTGTAACCACCGTGGATGAAAATTATCATGAAAGGATGCATCTCTTGGGCAAATACATCTAATCAAGACACATTTTGAAGAGATCCCAAGGCACCTCTTGGAAAACTATAAGAGAAAGAAGAGAGGACTTAGAAAAGAGTCCTGAAAATATTGGCATGTTTTGAAAGTTCTTCTTTAGGGAGTTACTTCGGAGAGATTTTCAGGAATCACTTTTTATTTTCTTTATCATTTTTGTTATTTTGTTTTAAGTGACTGTAAAAGAGAAGATATTCAAAGGAACTTCAAGACTTTTGTGGAGGACTTGAGATAAGTTTTTTATCTTTTTGTTTTAGACTACTTTTAGTTTTAACAAGACTTGTTGTTGGTTTGACAATGGTTTATACTTTTAAACGAAAGTGTGGTTTTGTTTTCTTCATGGATTCTGAGTAGTTTTCTTTATCTTTCTTCTTAAAATAATAATTAATTAAGATTTGGATGGAATTTGTGGAGAGTATTGATCTTTAATGTTGGAAGAAGTTGTGTTGATTTAAATCCATGCACTTCATTTACTTCTTGATTTGACCAATCCGGATGTTAAAATTTGTTGTGAGAAAATGTAAGAACCGAGCTGGTATTGTCTCAGTCAACAATTGGAAAGAATCGCATGAGGTTATATGAATGAGAATGTTGTCCAAGTATTGTCTCAGTCAATAATTGGAAAGAATCACATGAGGTTGTATGAATGAAAATGTAATTCTTATGTCAGTCAACAATTGGAAAGAATCCCATGAGGTTGTATGAATGAGAATGTAGTTCATATAATTTAGTGCAAATAAATAGGAAAATATTCATTGAAGGGTGTAGAGTTAGAGGACTTTAAAGTGACAAGTTAAAGCCCCCAACTTAGTTTATTGCTCAATTAAAAATTGGAAAGAATCACATGAGGTTGTATGAATGAGAATGTAGTTCATATGATTGACAGTAAACAATTAGAAAGAATCACATGAGGTTGTATGAATGAGAATGTAATTCATATGATTTAGTGGCTGGTATTGTCTCAGTCAACAATTGGAAAGAATCACACGAGATTGTATGAATGAGAATGTAGTTCATATGATTGAGTGCAGAATCACATGAGGTTGTATGAGTAAGAATGTAGTTCATATGATTGAGTGCAAATAAATAGGGAAATAGAAGAATCACATGAGGTTGTATAAATGAGAATGTAATTCATATGATTAAGTGAAAATAAATAGAGAAATAATTTTTGATGTGTAGAGTTAGAGGACTTTAAAGTGACAGGTTAAAGCCCCCAACTTGGTTTATTGTTTTAGATTTTGATACAAGAATGTTAACCCCCAGGTGGAGGGAATCGAGGGAATTCTAGAGTGAGATCTAGTATCTTCCCTGCCTAGGCGGTCTTCAGAACTATTCAAACTTTAAATTAGTCAATGTTCTTTATAACATCTCTGCCTAGCCGGTCTTCAGAACTATTCAAACTTTAAATTAGCCAATATTCTTTATAGCATCTCTAGTAAGGGTAAATAGGTTATGATACGAGATGTTAGCCCCCAGGTGGAGGGAATTAATGGAACTCTAGAGTGAGAGATGGTATCTTCCCTACCTATTAGCCTTGAGGTGGAGAGAATCGAGGGAACTCTAGAGTGAGAGCTAGTATCTTCCCTGCCTAGCGATGCTAGCCCCCGGGTGGAGGGAATCGAGGGAACTCTAGAGTGAGAGCTGGTATCTTCCCTGCCTAGGCTCGAGATGTTAGCCCCCAGGTGGAGGGAATTAAGGGAACTCTAGAGTGACAACTCGTATCTTCTCTGCCTAGCCGATCTTCAGAAATAACTTTAAATTAGCCAATGTTCTTTATAGCAACTCTAGTAAGGGTAAAGAATATTATTGCTCTAATTAGCCAATGTTCTTTATAGCATCTCTAGTAAGGGTAAAAAATATTATTGCTCCTATTTGTCACAACACAATTTGCATACTTCCACAACTGAATTCCTATACTTATTACTTATTCATGATAAGAAGAAAGATATTTTCATACTAAGTGTTTTTATTCTACAAAAACTTTAGTTATCTTTTTAGTTGTTACTGTTTCGTTAAAATATCAAAAAAACAAAAAATATTTAAACGTTATCTTTTTACTGTTTCTTTAAAATATCAAAAATACCAAAAATATTTTAATTTTAAATTCCTACGTTACTGTTTCGTTAAAATATCAAAAATATCAAAAATATTTAAATTTTAAATTCCTGTAAAACTCATTTTTAGTTTAAGTAATTATCTTTTTTAAAATTAGAAAACTTTCTAAAAAGTGCATATTGCATAATCTTCCCTGTGGGTTTGATATTCAGGTCTTAATTAAAAAGTCCTGTATTACTTGGTAACGATACGTATACTTGCATAGTATCCAAATATAAATATATATTAAAAGTTAAATTCTTATTTTTCTTCAGAATCAAGTTTTTGGTTTTGTTGCAAAATAAGGAAAAATTTTCTTCAAGGATCAAGTTTTTGGTTTTGTTGCAAAATAAGGAAATATAAGTGAAAAATACCATCAAAACTATTATCATACTATGCATAAGCATTGAGTATCCAGGGATCAAGTTTTTGGCGCTGTTGTCGGGGAAGAAAACTAAATAAATTTCCGTTTTTAGAAGGTTTTATTTAAAATTTAAATATTGTATCTCATTTTGTATGTTTTATTTTATTTTTTTATTTTATGTTAGTGTATGTGTAGTTCAGGTTCTGAAGGACTAGTGCCCTATTATTCAGAATTAGAAAAATAAAAAAAATTAAAAATCTTAAAAAATCCAACAAAATTACAGAAATGAGAAACCAAAATAATCAAAATGCTAATTCATCAAGAGTTTAGACCTTTAAGAGATTATACCAACCCTACTGTAGATGAACTTCATTGTAGTATTCAAAAACCTACTATAGTGGCTAATTAATTTGATCTTAAACCTGCTATTATACAAATTGTATCAAATAATCAGTTTGTGGGACACCAACTGAAGATCCAAATTTACATCTTACTAATTTTCTAGAATTATGTGTACATTTAAAANAATTCAAACCTTTTATAATGGATTAATTGGTTCTCTTAGATCTATTATCGATGTCACTGCTGGTGGTTCATTCATGTCAAAACCATTTCATGACGCTTATTCTTTAATTGAAGAGATGGCTACCAATAATTTTCAATGGCATTCTGAGAGGGTGAATCCAAAGAAAGTAGCCATTATACATGAAACAGATGCATTTAGTATGTTAGCAAATGAAGTTTTTGTAATTTCAAGGAAGTTAGACCAATTTAGAATGAATTTTTCTCAACCAATTTTTATGATTGAAGAGAATTCATTAAGCCAATTCATTGTGTTAAAATGGTTAGATGCTGGAATTATCTACCATATTTCAGATAGTGCATGAGTTTGTCCAATTCACTGTGTTCCTAAGAAAGGAGGAGTAACTGTAACTGTGAATGAGCATAATGAGTTAATACCTACTAGACAAGTTACAGGGTGACAAATATGCATTAATTATAGAAAATTAAATCTTGCCACTAGGAAAGATCATTTTTCACTACCCCTTTCTAGATCATATGTTGGATAGACTAGTTGGGCAGAAATACCTTTGCTTTCTGGATGGATATACCAGTTACCACCAAATTCAAATATCTCCTGAGGATCAAGAGAAAACAACATTTAACAGTCCTTATGGTACTTTTTCTTTTAGAAGAGTGCCCTTTGGTTTACGTAAAGCCCCTGCTACATTTCAAAGATGTATGGTGATAATTTTTTGTGATTTAATTGAAAAAGGGATTGAAGTCTTTCTGGATGACTTTTCAGTGTTTGGAACTTCATTTGACTCTTATAACATTTATCTAAAGTTCTTAAGCACTGTGAAGAAACAAATTTTTTCCTTAACTCGGAAAAATGTCAATTTATGGTAGTAGGATGAATTGTATTAGGTCAATAAATACTAGAAAATAGTATGGAATTAGATCCTGCTAAAATTTAAGTGAACAATAATTTACCTTATCCAACAAATGTAAGGGAAATTAGGAGTATTCTAGGACATGTTAGATTCTACAGGCGATATATTAAGGACTTTTCAAAGATTGCTAAGCCTTTATGCCATTTATTGGAGAAAGATATAATTTTCAATTTTAATGAGGAATGCCTAAAAGCTTTTAAATTATTAAAAAAAAATTTAATCACTGCACCAATTATAGTTTGACCAAATTGGGAAAAATCTTTTGAACTTATGTGTCAAGCAAGTGATTATGCTATTGGAGCTATTTTAGGAAAAATATATGATAAAAATTTCAAAGTTATTTAATATGCTTGTAAAACTCTGAATTAAATTCAAATTAATTATACAAAAATTAAAAAAGAGTTATTAGCAATAGTATATGCCTTTGATAAATTTAGATCATATTTGATTGGAACTTATTTTATAGTGCATACAGATCGTTCTGCTATTAAGTACTGAATGAAAAAGAAGGATACTAAACCAAAACTTATAAGATGGATTCTTCTTTTACAAGAATTTGATTTTGAAATAGTCGATTAGAAGGGAACTGAAAATCAAATTGTTGATCATTTGTCCAGGCTAGAATTAGAAAACCACCCTATTTTGAAAAAAAAATTAATGAACATTTTCCAGATAAAAAATTGTTCACTATAAATGAGTGACGTGTTCCGCGGTATGCCGACATTGTGAACTATATTGTTCTTGATCTTAAACCTTATGGAATGACATACCAACAAATGAGGAAATTTATATCTGAAGCTAAGACTTATTTTTGGGATGACCCGTATTTATATAAATAAGGAAAGGATCTAATCATTCGAAGTTGTGTACCATTAGAAGAAACATATGAAATTATTCAAAAATGTCATAATTATAATTTTAGGGGACATTTTGGTGTTGATAAAACAACATACTAAATTCTATAATCTAAATTTTATTGGCCTACAATTTTTAGAGAAGTTAATGCTTATATCAAAACTTGCGATATATGTCAAAGATTAGACAATATTTCTAGAAGAATTGAGGCCCCTCAATTATATGTTAGAAGTTAAAATATTATGATATTTATTTCTAGAAGAAATGAGATGCCCCTCAATTATATGCTAGAAGTTGAAATATTTGATGTTGGAGATTAGATTTCATGGGACCATTTATACCATCTTTCAAAAATTTATATATTCTGTTAGCAGTGGATTATGTATCCAAATGGATAGAAGTTGTAGCTTTACCTCAATGTGATGCTCAAAGTGTTGAAAATTTATTGAAAACGAACATATTTTATACATTTGGGATGTCAAGAGTTATCATTACTGATGAGGGAAGCTATTTCAGAAATGCCATTATGGAGAAGTTATTAAAGAAATATCATATAAATATAGGATTGCTACTACTTATCATCCTCAGACAAGTGGTTTGGCTGAATTATCCAATCAAAAAATTAAGAGAATTACAAAAAAATCAGTGAATCCAACAAAAATAGATTAGTCAGTCAAACTTGACTATGCTTTGTGGGCTTATAGGACAGCATATAAAAGTTCTATGGGAATGTCCCCATATAGGCTAATATTTGGGAAAGCTTGTCACTAACCAGTTGAACTTGAGCATAAAGCATATTGCTAGACTCATATTTGGGAAAGCTTATCACTTACCAGTTGAACTTGAGCATAAAGCATATTGGACATAGGCTAATATTTGGGAAACTTGTCACTTACCAGTTGAACTTGAGCATAAGGCATATGGGCAATTAAAGAGTTCATTTATAATTTGAAAGATGCTGGTGAGAAAAGATTATTGCAATTAAATGAACTTGAAGAGATAAAGAATGAATCTTATGAGAGTGCTAAGATTTATAAAGAAAAGATGAAAATGTGGCATGATCGAAAGATTCTTACTAAAAAAATTCTGTCAGGGCAACAATTTTTGCTATATAATGCAAGGCTAAGATTATTTCCAGCCAAACTTAAGTCCAGGTGGATGGGCCCATTTGTTGTGATGAAAGTTTATCCTTATGGAGCTGTGAACTTAACTCCGGGCCCATTTGTTGTGATAAAAGTTTATCCTTATGGAGTTGTGGATATTAAAGATCCTAATTTTGAGAAAATTTTTAAAGTGGATGGAAATAGACTGAAACCTTATTATATAAGGGATCAACATAAATATAATGATGGAATGATGTTAGGTCAACCAGAATGATCACTTGTTACGTCAGGCTGACGACGTAAAACCAAGCGCTTTGTGGGAGACAACCCATAGTTATCAGTGTGTTTTTGCTTTAATTGTTGTTTTGAGTCTGATTAAAAAATTTGGGATAATATTTTTGAGTTTATTATGTGCTGGTAATGATTTTTATACTTTATTTAGTGACCTAAACATGTTAGAATGAGAATTTGGACGTTAAGTTGACTGGTGCAAAAATGTGCACTAGCGCTTAAGCGCCAGATCTGGCGCTTAAGCGCGGCAACTTAATCACATGTGAAAATTTCAATTTCTAGAAGGTGTAACTGCAATTTAGTTGCAATAAACGTGTTTTCGCAGTTTCTAATCGTGCCTGGAAGTTATGTGGGGGAAGTAGGCCTATAAATGGATGGGGTTTGTGAAGGAATTTCACCCCAAATTATTTGTAACCCTAAAAGTCTAAGAAAGATAGAGATCTAGAGAAAATGTCTTCATGGGAGATGGATTTGAAGAAGAAGTTCATTAGTCAAAGTGCACAGGAAATGTATAACGGTTTCTTAGCCATTAGTATTGAAGGGATATCGGAGAAGATCAACAAGATGGAGAATATTATATCTGTATTAGAGACTAAGGTGCTTAAATTGCATGTTCATCTAGAACATATTGGGTGGCAACTTAAGATGCAATTAGCCATACCAGTTATATAGCGGATAAGGTGATGTTCCTTAAGCAAAAAATGGATCGAAGATGATAGTATTAGAGCTCGTCGCCACCATCGATTTTATCAACTCTATATTCCTGGAGAGACAATTAATAGACAAGAATTCATTGCTTTTAACGAAGAGTGGCATTAAGTTGTGTTAGGAATTGTGTGTTTGGAGTCATGTTTTTAAGTGTGTTAGTGTTTACGTCTTGTGTTTGGTGTTTATGTCACTTATGTGTGTAATTGTAAAATGTGTGTTAAGTGTTTTGTGCTTAGAAAAATTTTTTCATCCAAGACTATCTCAAGAGAGAACTAAGTGTTAAATGTGTTTATACTTTTTTGTGAATTAATATAAGTTTATTTTTATGAAAATTTGTGTTATTTTTAGCCTCAAATTAAATTAATTATTATGGAGAATTTTGAGAGAGAAGGGAGTTATAGGAAGTAAAAATAGTCATTTAAGTGCTATGAGACCATTTAGGAGTGGTTTACTTAGGCTAATAGTGCATTTTTCTTAAAATTAAAAATTTTGAAAATCGTGCACTGGCNATCACTCTTAAGCGCGAGCCAATCCGAGAGGAAGGTGCCTAAGCGTCACTTACTTGCGCTTAAGCACCGGTTCACAAAAATCGGTTCGCAAACAATTAAAAGTGACTTTTAAGTCCCAAAATAGCATTTTTAACACCTCATAACATCTTCCCCAATTCAAGTTCGTGATTTTGAGGGCTAGGGCAAGTGAAATTTGGAGATTGCTTGGTGGAATCAAGTGAGATTTGCTAGATCCAAGTTCCTTAAGGTAAGAGCTTTACTTCTATGCCAAAAATTTTGAATTTTCACCATATATTTTAAGCACATTTGGAAAATTTCAAAAATTTACTATTCATGGTGAAAAGTGAAGAAAAATCTATGGAAATTGGTTGGTAAGTTTAGTTAGTGCTTTTGGAAGTTTAGTTTAGTGATTTAAACTTGATTTTTAAAGTTATTTTTGGAATTTATCAAATTTGTAGAATGACACGAAGAATGAAAAGGAGTAGAGGAAAGAGCCCATTTGATTCGAGCAAATTTGTCAGTTCAAAAGCTCGGGATCGATATAGTGACACTCTACAGTTACAAAAATTAATTCAGGAGAGATGTTTTAAGAGTCCAGGTGGAGAAGTGGAAGACCTGATAGTCCGCCGACAGTGGGAACAGTTCTGTTGTTTCTCTGTTGTCGCTGTGATTTCTGTTGTGAGGGAGTCTTAGGCAAATCTCCCGGAGGCTGAGGACGATTGAGTTATGGTTCGAGGGAAGTTGGTACCTTTTACTCCAGAGTAATCAACTTGTTTTACCATTTACCACCAGAGACTTTATATTTTTATGTGATTTATAGTCCTACTGAAGAGGAGTTAGACGATATTATTTCATATTTGACGATCGGGAGAGGACTTTGGAAGATTACCAATGAGAGGAGAGTAAATTTCCCAACTTCAAAGTTATGTGACCCTTCAAAGGCCTGACATTATTTCATTTCTACTCGTCTGCTTCCAACCAAACATCTCAGTGAAGTGACCAGAAAGAGAGCAACGTTAAATTATTGTCTTCAGGAGGGAAAGCCCATAAACATAGGGGCTTTGATCTATCACACTATCATCAGTTCTACTACAACTGCTACTACTGCAACTATGGGATTTGCTTCCTTGATATTTTTTTTTATGCGAGCAGGCTGGAGTAAAGTGTGATAGTTGGGAGGAAGTTTTATTACATCTAAAGCTCATGAGGAAGGTGAATGTGAAGAATTATTCTGAGCATTCGATTAGAGACGTCTGCTGCATCCACCTCTGTTGCATCTTCATCACAACCATCTACTTCTTGTGCTTCTACATCTAGAGGTGATACCAACACTCAGGATGAGTTATTGCAGAAGATGATGGACAATATCAATTTTACCGCTGATAAGGTATAAAATTTAGAGCGTTTTGCAGATCATACTAATAGTTATAATAGAAGGAAGAGTGATGATGAAGAGAAATTCTACTCATCTTTGGAAAGCCTGATTAGATGTGAACCAGTAGTGCAATTTCCTCCACATCGCCAATATCCTGATTATGAGCCTACAAAAAAAAGATACAACAGTGATTCTGAGGATGAAGAGTAGAGCTGAGACATTCATTTTATGATTGTAATTTGACGTGAACTAAGTTTTCTGAGCTTGCTACATTTGCATCTGGGTGTTGTTTTGGACTATATTGTGTTTTAGACTTTTATGTTTTATTATTAAGACGTTTGTGGTAGTTAATATTTTATTTTTAAATTTTAGGGTAGTGGCTATTGTTTTGTGTTTAGTACTGTGATTTAGTTAGTTTAGAACTGAACTTAATTCCATATTTGTTATAAAGTAGAAAATCTTGCTAGCTTAGATCTTAAACTTGAAATTCAGAAACTGCTGCCCTGTATTTTTCTTTTATCATGTTAGTATGTTGTTTGCTTTTATGTCCACTGTTTAGAAATCTATTAAATGTCTACATGTTAAACTAAAATAAAATGTTAGAAAATTGGATCAAAATTAATTTTACTCCTGTCTTTAGTTTTATACTTATATAATTAGGATGTAAAAATTCCTATTAGCGTGTTATTTTAATTTTTATTTCTTCCTATATAAATATCTGCTGCTAAACTATTTAATCTGTTAAAAAATTAAGTTTGGGGGAATGAAAAAATATTTTCAAAACTGGAATTTTATTTGTTCTCAAATGTGCTACAAGTGAATTTGATTTAATATTTTCAAAACTAGAATTTTATTTGTTCTCAAATGTACTACAAGTGAATTTGATTTTAAGAGAAAAATTGCTTTTGTATATGAAATTATATTAGGGAAGTAAAATTTGATTTTAGAAATGAGTAAGAAAATTTAGT
>JXCR01131002.1:93047-106688 GCA_002079205.1 Phalaenopsis hybrid cultivar | reverse complement strand
TTAGCCTTGATGGCTGTGGCAGAATTCTTGCTTCTACCACATGCGGATATCAAGAAATTGTAGAGGTTAACCTGCATATAGAAGAGAGAATCAGCTATATGGGATGGAAAGGTGGGGTGGGNGGACAACAATGTTTCCACTACGTTCAATATCACGAACTTGACTCTGTATTATGAGGACCCAGAAGCTTCGATGAATGAAGTCGAAGCTCTCCCAACCCCAAGAGATTGAAGCGAGATTGATGGGCTAGGTCGGTAAGTCCAACATGTGGGTGTCGGTCCAGCAGGGAGGCTGGACCGACCAGCTTTCTAATTGAGCAAGAATTACCACCCCTTTCCCCCTCTTGTTTCTTATTTTATTCCCTTCCATGAAGGGAATTCCCTTCCTATTCTATTCCATGCCTTTTTATCCCGTTCCTAATTCTATTTCTTTCATATTCTAGTTCCTTCCTATTCTAACTACTAGTATCTATTATAAATGTGTTGATTGCTTGCTTAGGATTTACTATTTCATTGTTTTCAGATTTCAGATTGCTGCCTTCGAGTGTTTCTCCTTTCCAATGGTTGTATCCGAAGATGAGAAGGTACTCCGGTTATAACTCGTCTGAGGTGCGGAATTATCTCTAAATGTTCCTTCCCCTTCCTGTTGTCACTTTCCTTCCAGCACTTGTCCTGCTGCCGTTGGCCATCCAACATATGTCTAGCTATCGTCGACCACTCCAGCACCTCCCAGGCTACCGTAGCAACCCCCTTCTCCCTCTAGCATTGTCGCTCCCTGCCACCAATACCTCACTGACTGCCATAAGAGTCTCATGTTCATTCCAGTTAAGCCACTCCCTGCCTCCAACATGTTCCAGGCTGTCGCAACTCCTAGATCATTCCAGCATTGCCACCCTTGTCTCCAACTCTTTCCAGCATGACGCTGCTATTCCCGACTTTCTCCAGCATTGTAGCACCCACTTCTAGTCCCTTCCAAAGCTGTCGTCCTCGCCCTAGAGGGTGTTTATATGTTTTGTGTTCTCTTATTCTTGTTTTGAGGAGTCATCGTTGTAACTTTTGAATTTCTTCAATAATTATTTTTGTTCTGTTGTGGTTTAGGTTAACTCCAGTATCACAAGAAAAATGAGTTATATGAAATTTGCAGCACTTTCAGGATGCCAAAAAGATACATAACATCAATATTACAATTGTTACTTCAATTTTTGCTTCATTATCAATGGTCAAGTTCTTAATGATTACCGTAAGCTCCTTTTCTCAAAAAATTATGAATTCCCTTTTTACAATAATCCTCATTAATAACCTTAACCCAACTATTTAGGGTCAACTTTAGCCAAAACATGACCTATTTGTCTGAAAGAAAATTTATAGGCTCCTTCCCAACCGAGAATGGTCCTGTATGATGCCAATAGGAGCACTCCTTCCCAACCGAGAATGGTCCTGTATGATGCCAATAGGAGCACTATAAACATTTTATTAGTGCATGCTTATAAAATAATTTAGGTTGATTTGGAAATTACTGAGTTGCTTTTCTATGAAAAAGCATATTATATAGAGAGAAATCATGGGAGGTCTGAGGATTACTAGACGTTACCTCCATGCAGAAAAACTGGCAAAATTAAAATAAGAATGACAGTTGCCTAAGTGTGAGGATCATCCAGCACCATTGTTGAAGAAGGGCACCAAATCCCGTAAAGACTGGCAATGCAGAAATTATCGAATAAAAAAGCCAAAAAGGGTTAAATTGCTAAATGGTTTATGAGGACATTGAATTATAAAACGAAGCACATGGGGTCTGTCCATCGAGCACAACAGCAATGCTTGGCAAGAATATAGGTGCCGCACTGAAAGCCCAATTGAGCCAAGCACTCTCACCATAGAGCAAATCAGTGAACAATGGAATCTTCAACGGTGCAGGCCGATGGAGAACCAGAGTAGCACCCTCCAAACTGTAAACCTTCCACTCCAATACTGCAGGGTTTAGGATTTTAGGATTCCTGAACTTATTCAGCTTCAACAGTAATTAACTAACTCATTTTAGAAAACAAGGACAACCCCACTATACAATAATTTACTACATCTCTCTACATTGATTATCATATCCGTGAGCTGCTTCAGTAATTCTACGAATAGTAGAAAGAAAGCACAATTGTCAACAATAGACAGGGCAACTTATAGGACGACTGGAATGTTATATTGCTCCACTTCAATAACAGAATTTAGCATTTAAAAGTTATTTAACTATATTATCATTTATATTTCAGACTTTCCAAATAACTGTATCAAATACAGGTCAAGATGAATCTGTGGCCTGATTGGTCTCAATCAACATAAGCCTCATTGTCTTATCCAATGTATACCGAAAAAGTCAGCGTTTACTTCCTATTTTTTATAGTTGTGATCAATTCATTCATAAATTGACGCATCCTAAGCAAAGCATTGAGATACACATGTCTCAATGCCAAAAAAGAAAAAAGGCAATTCTTATGTATTTACATATTTAACACCTAAACTTCAATTTTTACATATATATGCCACCTTACCTAAGCATGAAAAGGTGTGTTCTCTTTTTAAATAGTGAATTTTTTATGTGACATGAAAGGTTTGGGTGGTATAAATGCAAAAAAGAAATTTTTAGATGTTAAATATATAAATACATAACAATAGGGTGGTATCTATGTAAATGCAACTAAAAAAATTCTATTCCTGATCAGCAATAACAAAGCGTATAGAATGTTTGAGAAATGCATTAGGGAAAAACATTTTAAAAGCTACATTATTTCCATAAAAGATTAAGACAAGGGTAAAGCATAGAAGAGATCATAAATTCAAAAGAGTATGAAATTGTTTCTTTTATGATATCCAAGCAATTAGTCGGAAATTACCTGATTGCTTGCATGACAATAAATAAATCATAAGCAAGTCCATCCTCTGTAAGCATGTTAAGAATTGTTTCCATCGTCTGAAAAAAACAGTAAAAAAGGAAAGAGGTGAACTAATTCATTATCTGGTATCAAATCAATCAAATCAACATTAATGGTATAAACATATATTTAAAGACAACCTTAAAAATCCTGTTTATTTAGAGAAGCTAAAAGTTATAAAAAGATAATTTAGCGCTTAGTGACTGCAACACCAATATAATTTACTCATAATCAAATAACAATGCAAAATAACTATGAAATAATTAGAATTAATTTATTGATTACCACATTAAAAAAATAAACAATCTCACAAAAGAGCACGTAGCTTTCAACTAGACAAACAATAGAAAATGTCAATAACTGTTGGGCAACTTATTTGCCTGAACATCTTCCACATCTTTCGAGAAAATATGGCAGTGACTCGGCCCGTGGCAACAAAACAACATCCATGCAAGTGCCGCAAAAAAGGCTAGGGACATTTACATGCATAGCACACATTTCTTATGTATTTACATATCTCATACCTAAATTCAAATTTACACAAATACACTCAAATCTTTAATATTACATCAAAAATAGCAATATTACTACTTTTTATAAGTGAAATTCACATTTTCATGAATAGATGCTATGTGTGTAAATATCAATGCTTAGGTATGAGATATGTAAATACGCAAGTATTGTGTGCTAGAAGTGCACATATGGGAAAAAGAAATGTAAGATGCTCAAACTATCAGGAGCCTCACCGTTATCAGGTATCAAAAATAGAACAATTCACTAGATGGGAGCAGCATTCTTAAATCCTTAGTGGTTAGTTGAATAAATTTGAGCAAACTACTTCACTCAACAAATTGCTTACGGACATGTATTGAACCAACAACTCGATGCTAGTCCCAGACATTTTCCTTCCCGCTAACACCACTATATCTCGAGAACCATGAGTACATGTTTGGGGAAGATGACAACAACATCCTCACACTATCAAGTTCTTTGTACCTAATTTTTATATTAAATTGCATGTATTGCGGATAATGCTAAATTTATGTGTGGGTATTTTATTTTGACTAAATTAATGCTAAGCAAGTCCTACTATCTTCTTAGTTGTGGTATTTTTTATAACTGCTACCTGTGCTTTCAATAGTTGTGTTTTCCTTGTATTCATATTTTCTACAGTTTGTTTTCTTGTGACGTTTTATTTGTTTTCTAGATAGAGGGAGTAGAAAGGAATTTGTATTTTGTAAACAACACTTATATTTGTCATATTTTATAAAATAATAAAGATTTGTCACTGCAACTTAATATTAAAATTTTTTTTATTGGAACGTAAAGTTAATCACTCTTACATTTTTCGAACTTTATCAGATATTTGTAATTATTTTTCTATATAGCACATTATGTCTAAACAAATCTACATTAACTTGACTTTGCATTCTTGTTAGTAAATGAAATAACACTTATATTCTAGGATTGAGCACAGAAAAAAGCCAATTTAACTATAGTTGTCATAGAAAAGCATATAAGTCAAGTAATTCGGGCAATTGTAAAATACAAAAAATAGCGTGTATTCCCATGAAAAGATGGAGTATGAGCTGGGCACATCACATATAAAAAAGAAAAGGAGATGAAAATCATCATCAGAAAAAAAAGCAGAACGAGTACAGTTTACCCAGTAGAACAGGGCTCAATGTACTGATTAATAATTGCCCTTTACAATAGTTTGCAGTTTTGTCTGAGGCTTACAATAGTAATTTAGATTGTCAAATAATGTCTGGGTGAATGATAGGTACATGTATGTTAATGCACTTGACAATAAACATTTTTTACTATACCTTGTAACCATAGATAATGTTTAATGATTGTCAAATTTCTTTAATCCTTCATATCCTTGCGTGTCAAATAATGTCAGAGTGAATGGAAGATATGTGTATGGTAATGCACTTCACAATAAACATTTTTTACCATACTTTGTAACCATAATTAATGTTTAATGGATGTCAACGTTCTTTAATCACCCATGCCCTTGCGTGCGCTCATGAGTTTACATCATATTTTATCATGATGTTTTTTTAAGGGGACGAATAAGTCAAGTAACATGTAGCCTTTCTGAGAAAAGATTCAACATATCCAATGGTGCAAGATGCAATGGCATCTTAGAATCATTGAATAAGCTACTGCCACATAGTTTAGATAATATTTCCCGATTTATTTTTCAAAAAGCCCGCTTGAACAATATAATTGCTAGAATAGCATGATCAAAGGTAAAAAAGCCAATGCCACTAAATTAGATAAAAGGCTTCCTCTTTTTTTTTTACATAAAGGACACTCAAATATCATAGATACCACAATAGCATGGCATTTAGGCAGAACGATAATTAAACTTCTACTACTATGTAAGATCCAATGGTAAAAATTTTTAAAATGAGAAAGCCACTTTATACTAAATAAGCTGGATTGCTTTGCACTTTTTACGCTGTCATGTACCTAGAAATCAAAACTGAAAAAAAAATTTAAAGCATGGAACAAATAAAAAAAGCTAACCACCATTATAACATTCTCTCTGTGCACATTCTTTTTCTTAGGCATTTTTGCAGTTAGAATAGATTCTCAAACTTTTAGACAGATAGATGATTAAACAAACCAACTAAATATATGAGAAGCAGAATCAGCTTGAGAATCATTTCTGAGACTCACTATTTTTTTTTTCTGGAGACAAATGCTTATGATTATTGTCATGCCAATATCTAAAGAGAAGGCTTTCAGGAGAACTTATTAACACAGTTCTTGATCCAGCCTAATGTCCAAAATATCTACATTAACATGAAAAAAAAAACTGCATCAAACCTGAATATCCAAAGTAAACATACATTGTGCTAAATTAACCCTTACTTATGCTCTAAACTCTTTTATCTGCAATCTAAGAAGAAAGNTAACATGAAAAAAAAAACTGCATCAAACCTGAATATCCAAAGTAAACATACATTGTGCTAAATTAACCCTTATGCTCTAAACTCTTTTATCTGCAATCTAAGAAGAAAATTTCATTCTGATATAAAACATAACTGCAACTCGTAGAAACAAAAATTGTTACAAATGACTAAACAAAAGAAGGTCAGCTACATGCTAGGCATTTATCAATTTTGTTCTAAATTATGAGCACAAACGATCTACACTAAAAAAAGTGAACTACGACAATTATTATTTCCAGATGGTAAAACATAAACACGTAAAATAGTTCTAAAACTTGTTACTGATAAAAATAAATATAAAAAAACTTCAAGTTGTTTATATCAAATCAAGATATATCGCTTATCATCCATAGCAACCTTATACTACAATAGGAAGAAACCTCAAAAACAAACACATTCATAAAATTAAAAAAAGGAAAATAAACAAGTTTAACTAAAATTATCAATATTTAAAACATATGATTGAGGACGCTAAAACACCAAAAAAGACATGAACACCCAAAAAAAAACACTTTTTAAATTTATGTTCTTATTTTTATATATGAAACATGTTTGTTTGCTGCCTTTTGTTCATGTTTTTAATTTTTGTTTTCAAAAACAAAGTAACTTGTTATTAAAAACAACAAATCATCTAGGACATTGTTTTAACTCCTTTTAAAGACAGCTAAACATGTTATAGTATATCAATTTTTTTTTTCAAATAAAAATATAAACAAAGCAAAATAAAAAACAAAAATAAAAAAACCAAACGGCCAATTGACTTTTTCCATGGTCATAACCTAATTTCAAATAAATTTCATGGCAGCACGTCGCACCATGCAAATTAAGGAAAGATGTTAATAGATAATACGATCTCCTCAAATATATAAATTCAGAAGTTTAAATTGAGGACAAATAATATATACCTCTTTACTCTTCAAATCTGCACATGCATGCAATGCAACATGATAGACTGTTAGCTGCCTATTCAAAAAACCCCTTCTATGCACATATTCTGCAGTGGGAATGTTGTATAGCTCTTCCTCGGACACATTCATCATCACATTTTCTCCACCATCACTTGATGTCTCAATAGAAGACCACCCCNTGTTAGCTGCCTATTCAAAAAACCCCTTCTATGCACATATTCTGCAGTGGGAATGTTGTATAGCTCTTCCTCCGACACATTCATCATCACATTTTCTCCACCATCACTTGATGTCTCAATAGAAGACCACCCTNTCATTGCTCCAACTATGAGCAAGTGGAAGGTGTCCCTCAGCGGCTGGACAGCATCGAGCATCATGTCATCATATACATCTCTAAGCAAGTTTCCCCTGGACCGGCATTTTCCAAGAAGATTTCACTTAGAAAAAAGAACTAAGAGGTAGGTGAAACGGAGAAGGTGGAGAACGGGAAGCTCACCTCCTCTGGGCGATAAGAGATCCGATAACGGTGTTGTATTCAGAGATGTTGCTAGCATAGTTTCTCCGCGCGTACTCCGCCGTGTCCACAGAGTATGACCTGAAACCCAACAGTGCTGGCAGCGCCCGTCGGCCATGCCCTGCAAATCACCAAAATGGACGGGAAACGTAATAGATAAGAAAGAGGTGAGGAGAGCGGAAGCAAAATAATATGTTCTGATTAGGCAGATCGACGAACCAGGGAGAATTCTAAAAGGGATCATAAGAAATCGCATCAAAGTACGGAGCTTGTGATTTTCTTCTCACTGCCACCAGCTGCCGACGATGATCAGAGCAGCTTTCTAGTGGAGCGGCCGCAGGAGGAAACAAACCTAGGTTATGGATGGGCTGTAGTTTTGTTAAATTATTAATATCTAATTAAAAATATATTTTTAACATGTAATATTTAGGCCCAATTTGAGGACAAAATATTATATACGAACTTCAGATTCATCCGTAGTTCAATGGTGGGGTGTCACATGTTAAGTGGGCGCCACTAAGATATAATATATTTTAAAAAATAATATATTTTAACTTGTAATTTTTAAAGTGAGGACTCACTTAACACATGGCGCCTCATCATTGAACTCTAAACGCAAATAGCGTATGGAGTCTGGATGTAATATTTTCTCAAGTTTGGGGCAGCGACACGGTGTGAATTGGTGAATTTAAGTGGTTTGCGGCGGCGTTCTACACACAGCACACGGGTCGTGGGTTCGACTCCGCGGCCGGTGTTTTCATGTAATTTTTTACGTCATTACCCTCATTTANGAATTGGCGAATTTAAGTGGTTTGCGGCGGCGTTCTACACACAGCACACGGGTCGTGGGTTCGACTCCGCGGTCGGTGTTTTCATGTAATTTTTTACGTCATTACCCTCATTTATTTTGTGATTCGGAGCTTTGAAGTCGAACTCGCCTGCCTTAACCCGTGGGCCGAACTCTGTGATCTCTCGCTTCCTCTTCTCCTTCTCCCTTCGGCTTCGTGTAAGGTTTTGCCACACATCCCCATACATGGTTCCTATAGTCTTTGTTCTCCAACGGTAAGCATCGATTTTATTTCAGTTTTTTGAACAAGAATTTGAGAAACCGTGAAATGAAAGATTTGGGTGAGTTCTTTGGAGGCAAGCATACATGTAAATGCTTGTTATTTGGATGTTTTGATTTAGGATATGTAAATACGTAAGAATTCAATGTTATGCATGTGAATGCATATTATTTGGCATATTGTCCATCCAATATTAGTTATCAGCTTTCTTAAAGGTAGAAAAGATAATGTTCAGTATAGTGTAAATTCATGTCACAACGCAGCACAATGGTACCAATAGATAGAAAACCTCCATGTAGATTATCCATTAAAAGCACCAAAATTTTGAAGTTACTGTGAAAGTATTTCGTGTTATGTGTATATATATGGCAGTTTATGTGTGAGATATGTAAAATACATTAGAGTTTTGTGATATGTATGTAAATGCCCCAAAATTATTTTGTGGTTGCTTTGGTGTTGTGTTGGCTTTGTTAGGTGGTAGTTTGTCGTGGAGTGTGATGTGGTCCTGCGGTAATTTATTGGTGGCTTGTTGTTTCTGTTGGTAAATTCTATGTAAAAAATGAAGTTTAGCTCTTAGATATGTCCATACATATCAATTGAGTGGTCTTCACAAGGGTCTTCCAAAAAAACGAAAAAAAAAATGCTTATAGATGCTTGACAGAATTCCTTCAAGGGGTTCATGTATATAAATGCACCTTATAGATTGGTGAAGGTGGTTTTTTTATGTACAGATTTGAGTATTATGCATGTAAATATGAAAGTTTATTAGTTATTAGATATGTAAATACATAAGAGTTGTATGACATGTATCAAAATGCCCCGTAAAGATTAGTGAAGGTGGTTTTTTGTTGGGCAAAATTGAGTATTATGCATGTAAATATTAAAGTTTAGCTGTTAGGCATGTAAATACCTAAGAATTATGATGCATGTAGCTTGGTGTGGTGGCTTGGGGTGAAGGTTTTGCGGCTATGGCTTGGACCAAAAAGTGATGGTTGTGGATTGAGGTGGTGGTTATGGATTAGGGTGGTGGTTGCGGCTTGTGATGATGCTTGTGGCTTAGGGTGTTGGTTGTGGCTTAGGGTGATGGTTTTGGGTTGTGGCTTGGAGTGAGGGATTTGTGTTTGTGGCTTGGGCCAAAAAGTGGTGGCAGTGGATTGGGGTGGAGATTGTGGCTCGGAGTGATGGTTATGGATTAGGGTAATGGTTTTGGGGTTGTGCCTTGTAGTGGTGGTTGTGGCTTGGGGTGGTTGTGGCTTGGGGCGTTAGTTTTGGGTTGTGGCTTGGGGTGGTGTTTGNGGAAATATGGTAACGAGTTTAAGTGTAAAACAAAGTTACTAAATTTCTACTAAATATATTTCAAAGCTTTAACAAAAATGCAGTATTTCTAAACTAATTTTATGAAGAAGAGTTCNGTTGTGCCTTGTAGTGGTGGTTGTGGCTTGGGGTGGTTGTGGCTTGGGGCGTTAGTTTTGGGTTGTGGCTTGAGTTGATGGTTTTGGGTTGTGGCTTGGGGTGGTGTCTTTGGCTTAGGGTGGATGTGGGTTGGGGTGATAACTTTGGGTTGTGGCTTAGGGTGAAGGTTTTGTGGTTGTAGCGTGAGGGTTCTGTGGTTATGGCTTGGGGTGAGGGTTCTGTAGAGGCTTGGGATGGTGGTTGTGGCTTGTTTACTATTATTTGCTTGTTAGGTTGTTGATATCAATGAGAAAGTTTCATTATATCCTATTTTGCATTTGATTTATTTTGTAGAGCCTGGTAGAGTTCATTTTTTTCTATGTAGATTTTTACATTGAATTTGGCAATGCTTAACTGGTTGTGGCTTGGGGGGAAGGTTTTGTGGCTGTTNATATCCTATTTTGCATTTGATTTATTTTGTAGAGCCTGGTAGAGTTCATTTTTTTCTATGTAGATTTTTACACTGAATTTGGCAATGCTTAACTGGTTGTGGCTTGGGGGGAAGGTTTTGTGGCTGTTTTTTTTATTCATGTAATTTTGCTTTTTTATCATATTAATATAATGGCTAAGACCAAAGAGGCCGATACACCCACAATGAGGGACAAATAATCCAAAAAAATATTTTGTGGTAGTTGCCTCAAGGAGATTGATTTGAGAAATAAACTTACTACATATTTGAACAAGAAAAAGTGACAAAAAATTATCAAAAAATTCAAGGAATGTACAAGCAGAGAGTATAAGAGGATATAGTTGAAAAATAAGTGAGATCAACTCAAGAAAGATTGAAACTTTTTGAAGAAATTGAAACGAGGATCAACGGGCTTGGGATGACATCTGATGAAGCGGACCATTGATGCTCCCAAGGAGTCGTGAGGAGAAAGACTTGTTGTAATCATTTTTGACATATCCTCTAGTTTGATTAATTTCATTTTTTANATTGAAACGAGGATCAACGGGCTTGGGATGACATCTGATGAAGCGGACCATTGATGCTCCCAAGGAGTCGTGGGCAGAAAGACTTGCTGTAAGCATTTTTGACATATCCTCTAGTTTGATTAATTTCATTTTTTTAAAAAATTGAAGTGTATGTTATGAATTTGCAACTTGTGCCCGCTGCAAAGATATTTATTTGTCGAGTTGAGCCTGAGCTGAAGGAGAATTTGGATCGGATGTTTGTCTGTGTCGTTGCTTCGGGTAACTTTGCATGTGCCCCAATGAGACAAGGTTTGGTGGCACTCCTGAGAACTTGAAAGCTGACCAAACATGTGATTCAATCGAAATCTCCAGCCCGGATCTCCATGAAGTTGAGTACACCTGACTTTCTAAGCTTCGCGAGTTGTGAATAAAAAGAAAGTTGGGGTTGATTTCCTTAGAAGCCATATATCACAACTGGTGGCTTCTTTTAGCGCAAGACCCCAGCATCTCAAGTAAATTCTATAAGCCAGGTCATGTGAATATTGAATGCAATTAGAGAAATTTCTAAGGATTTGCCGCTGTACTTATTTACAGTAGAGTTGCTTGAAGATCCGACCCGTAGAGTTTTTTTTGTCAAGATTCCCAAAGATAAAAAGGTGGCATACCTACGACATTTTTATGAATGCTGGAACATTTGAGAGAATTTTTTATTTACAATCGCTTGAGACATTTATATTTGTGTATTTTTTTTATTATGATTTGGATATTTCAACTACTTGTAACTTTGCTTATTTAGGCCATCTTATTTTTTTCTGTTGTTGTTCGTAACCTTATGGTTGTGGTTAATTCATTGATGCTTTTGTATTAAATAGCACAATTTGATCTATATGGATGCAACTGAATGAAGGCGGAGAAGAAAAATTATAACTGTCATATGCTTGATCTACGAGTATTACAACTCGTATGTTGATCGATCTCCATGCATGACATCCACATATGTTGGGGACAAATGGGTTGGGGAGTAGCTTAAGGGTCATCCAACAAGATTTAACAATATGTTCTGCATGAGACATGCAATATTCATTATTTTGTTGAAGGAACTGCATGGATCTTAAACTTCATGGCTCTACCAGGACGACTTCATGAGAAGTGTTGGCGATATCCCTCTAAATACTATCCCAGTATGAATCAATGTGAGGGGGCAATGGAGCAATTTCAACACTCTTCTGAAACAATTTGCATGTATTTCTCAGTGGAGTTGAAGGCACGTGTGAGCTTTTCTTCATATGTCATCAAACCGACCGATCTTATAATCGAACGAACCTCATAGTGTGTGTGTGAACTCGAGTCTTCTTTCAAGAGAGGGAGATCAATACAACAAGAGAGAAAGAGCAAGAGAGCCAAAGATCCCATTTAGAGCCCCTCTAACCTCCCTTTTATACATATGAGACAACGAATATAAAATTACATTATGTGCAGTACTATACAGTGCCATAAATTGGAATGGATGTATGTACTCTGATATAATGATGGTCTTTTCCACTGGCTCGTTTGCTCTAGAGTAGTACGACCACTTAGGCAGGTGAGCTTGACTCAACCACTACGGCAAATGGCTTGGCTTGATCACTTCGTTAGGTGGGCTTGGGCCGAGAATGACCTGATCCTCTTATATGGGCCTTTAAAGCCCTTAAGTCGTGTTGATTCTTATGTAGTGTCATGTGGTCGTATTTAGGTATAAAAATTGCATGTATTTTTAATTGTACATAGCATGGAATTATAATTCTTGTTATTATTTTGTTGATTTGAATAAAAGCCTGATTGAAATATTCTACAATTTGTATTTTCAATCCAAAACATTAAGTTGTTTATATATTGGAACAATTTATTAGCAACATGGTTTTGCTTGCTTATTAAATGTGACACTTACAAAACATACCACTCAATCTTAGGACTCTACATATCTACATAAAAACTTTCTTACATTATACAACTTGAGTTTTCATATCACATAAAAAAACTATTATTTTAACTTTTAAAAATTAAATACACATTTTCATATATAAGTAATGTCATACCCTGGGTCAGAAAGGTATACACCTGGATAACACAGAGCATGATGAAATGAATTGAACCTATTGTAATTTTTAAAAGAAAAAAAAATGCAAATAAAAATAGGAATAACACAAAAATATAAATTTTATCTCAAAATTAACAGTGCACTAATACAACTAAAAGAAAAATAGAAATTTGATTGAATCAGATGCAATGACAACAAAAAATGACCACCCATCCCTAAAAATAAAAATAAAATTGATAAATCAAATACCAAGATAGGAATTCTAAAACTGAAAAAACTTGTTTTGATGGAGACGGACCTACTGGTGGTTGAATAGAATATGTTATGTAAAAATATCAAAGTGTGAGTTTGACAAACAAACTCATTAAATAACAGTTATCTATTAGATCATTAAAGGCAAGAGAAATATGACATATAGTATGAACAATAAATAGAGATAATTACTATGTACATATATAACACATAAGATAAGAATATAGTGGTAAATATCAAATAAGCTTACTTATCATAAGAAAACATGCAATTATTTTCAATCAAGTTTCTTGTTATTCAAATTTTCATTTATTATTTATATGGTCGGTTGTAAAAGACATCCTGAAATTGGGAATGCCAATACGAACCTAAGAAAACTGTTAATTTTTATCTAGTCAGCATTATGGGCTCGTTGACTCTACTAGTCAATACCCGAAAGGATTTCACCGACCTACATGTCATTACACACAAACATACTAAATTTTTCGCAAGCAAAATATGTAAGTAGTATGCAATTTCATCCAGGCATGTGAGATGATAAATACAAATTCATACAAGGAAAGTACGAGA
>JXCR01131002.1:79780-92433 GCA_002079205.1 Phalaenopsis hybrid cultivar | reverse complement strand
ATACCTTTCTGACCCAGGGTATGACATTACTTATATATGAAAATGTGTATTTAATTTTTAAAAGTTAAAATAATAGTTTTTTTATGTGATATGAAAACTCAAGTTGTATAATGTAAGAAAGTTTATATGTAGATATGTAGAGTCCTAAGATTGAGTGGTATGTTTTGTAAGTGTCACATTTAATAAGCAAGCAAAACCATGTTGCTAATAAATTGTTCCAATATATAAACAACTTAATGTTTTGGATTGAAAATACAAATTGTAGAATATTTCAATCAAGCTTTTATTCAAATCAACAAAATAATAACAAGAATTATAATTCCATGCTATGTACAATTAAAAATACATGCAATTTTTATACCTAAATACGACCACATGACACTACATAAGAATCAACACGACTTAAGGGCTTTAAAGGCCCATATAAGAGGATCAGGTCATTCTCGGCCCAAGCCCACCTAACGAAGTGATCAAGCCAAGCCACTTGCCGTAGTGGTTGAGTCAAGCTCACCTGCCTAAGTGGTCGTACTACTCTAGAGCAAACGATCCAGTGGAAAAGATCATCATTATATAAGAGTACATACATCCATTCCAATTTATGGCACTGTATAGTACTGCACATAATGTAATTTTATATTCGTTGTCTCATATGTATAAAAGGGAGGTTAGAGGGGCTCTAAATGGGATCTTTGGCTCTCTTGCTCTTTCTCTCTTGTTGTATTGATCTCCCTCTCTTGAAAGAAGACTCGAGTTCACACACACACTATGAGGTTCGTTCGATTATAAGATCGGTCGGTTTGATGACATATGAAGAAAAGCTCACACGTGCCTTCAACTCCACTAAGAAATACATGCAAATTGTTTCAGAAGAGTGTTGAAATTGCTCCATCTCTCCCTCACATTGATTCATACTGAGATAGTATTTAGAGGGATATCGCCAACACTTCTCATGAAGCCGTCCTGGTAGAGCCATGAAGTTTAAGATCCATGCAGTTCCTTCAACAAAATAATGAATACTGCATGTCTCATGCAGAACATATTGTTAAATCTTCTTGGATGACCCTTAAGCTACTCCCCAACCCATTTGTCCCCAACATATGTGGATGTCATGCATGGAGATCGATCAACATACGAGTTGTAATACTCGTAGATCAAGCATATGACAGTTATAATTTTTCTTCTCCGCCTTCATTCAGTTGCATCCATATAGATCAAATTGTGCTATTTAATACAAAAAGCATCAATGAATTAACCACAACCATAAGGTTACGAACAACAACAGAAAAAAATAAGATGGCCTAAATAAGCAAAGTTACAAGTAGTTGAAATATCCAAATCATAATAAAAAAATACACAAATATAAATGTCTCAAGCGATTGTAAATAAAAAATTCTCTCAAATGTTCCAGCATTCATAAAAATGTCGTATGTATGCCAACTTTTTATCTTTGGGAATCTTGACAAAAAAAAACTCTACGGGTCGGATCTTCAAGCAACTCTACTGTAAATAAGTACAACGGCAAATCCTTAGAAATTTCTCTAATTGCATTCAATATTCACATGACCTGGCTGNTATTTTAACTTTTAAAAATTAAATACACATTTTCATATATAAGTAATGTCATACCCTGGGTCAGAAAGGTATTACACCTGGATAACACAGAGCATGATGAAATGAATTGAACCTATTATAATTTTTAAAAGNTATTTTAACTTTTAAAAATTAAATACACATTTTCATATATAAGTAATGTCATACCCTGGGTCAGAAAGGTATACACCTGGATAACACAGAGCATGATGAAATGAATTGAACCTATTGTAATTTTTAAAAGAAAAAAAAATGCAAATAAAAATAGGAATAACACAAAAATATAAATTTTATCTCAAAATTAACAGTGCACTAATACAACTAAAAGAAAAATAGAAATTTGATTGAATCAGATGCAATGACAACAAAAAATGACCACCCATCCCTAAAAATNAATATAAATTTTATCTCAAAATTAACAGTGCACTAATACAACTAAAAGAAAAATAGAAATTTGATTGAATCATATGCAATGACAACAAAAAATGACCACCCATCCCTAAAAAGAAAAATAAAATTGATAAATCAAATACCAAGATAGGAATTCTAAAACTGAAAAAACTTGTTTTGATGGAGACGGCCCTACTGGTGGTTGAATAGAATATGTTATGTAAAAATATCAAAGTGTGAGTTTGACAAACAAACTCATTAAATAACAGTTATCTATTAGATCATTAAAGGCAAGAGAAATATGACATATAGTATGAACAATAAATAGAGATAATTACTATGTACGTATATAACACATAAGACAAGAATATAGTGGTAAATATCAAATAAGCTTACTTATCATAAGAAAACATGCAATTATTTTCAATCAAGTTTCTTGTTATTCAAATTTTCATTTATTATTTATATGGTCGGTTGTAAAAGACATCCTGAAATTGGGAATGCCAATACGAACCTAAGAAAACTGTTAATTTTTATCTAGTCAGCATTATGGGCTCATTGACTCTACTAGTCAATACCCGAAAGGATTTCACCGACCTACATGTCATTACACACAAACATACTAAATTTTTCGCAAGCAAAATATGTAAGTAGTATGCAATTTCATCCAGGCATGTGAGATGATAAATACAAATTCATACAAGGAAAGTACGAGAAAAAACAATATTATAATTGCAGGATTAGCTCATTTATGCAAGAAATTTTACAACAATAAATTAAGATAGTTGATTACTTTATTATGAGCAATAAATGAAATGTATATAAAAAATGATATGAAGTAGTAAGGGTATGACTGACAACAAATGAAATAGCTACGACTCTGCTATAAATAATAATGATTAATACTCCTAACAACAAAAATAAGTGTTTATTATCTAATAAAAAGTAGTTACTTACTTTGAGGTGGCAAACATGATACTTCCACAAATTTCGTAATTCGACTACTGATCTCACACCATTTAGAAAAATAAAATATATATAATTATGCAATTAAACTTATTTATTCACTAAATTAAATGTATTCCAATATACCTATAATTTTAATATATGTATGCATATATAATTGACGTGTCAAAGCTTACTGTGAAATAAATTGATCTCACAACACAAGTATACATGTCAAATAATAATGCAGTTAAAGAGTATCGCATATCAATCTCATGAGAAAAATATTTTTACATGTCAAATATAATGTAAAATGCTTGAATTTCTTTTATATTTTGTACATCTTTATGGATGAAATTGCACATTAAAAAAAGATATTTTTATGTTTTTCTTGCAGGTACAACAAATATTAAAAGTACATCAGAGTGGAGAAGAAATTGAGCAAAGTGGAGGTGATTTGGAGCTAAGAAGGACACAAGTGATTAGCACCTTGACACCCAATTTCTTAGAGACCTAGGCGCCAGTCACACACTAGGAACCCGAGAGGTTGGTGCTTGGGGCCTAAACGCTAGTTCACTGGCGCCTTGGTGCTAGATTTGTTGAATGCGTAGGTGTCCATACAAAAACATGTAGTCANCTTAGAGACCTAGGCGCCAGTCACACACTAGGAACCCGAGAGGTTGGTGCTTGGGGCCTAAACGCTAGTTCATTGGCGCCTTGGTGCTAGATTTGTTGAATGCGTAGGTGTCCATACAAAAACATGTAGTCGGAAAGACTGGTGCCTAGACACCAGTGACACGGAGTTGGGGTGCTATGTTTTCGTGATTTACTCACTCTCAGTCGTGTACTATGAAGTTTTGAACTTAATTTGTGCAGCAATGTTGCACTACACCCATGATCCAAACAAGATAGTCTTGAACCTTTACGTGTTGACACGTCCTAAAATGTGTTATTTTTATATATGAATTTTATGCTCATTTTTAAGGATGTTATGCTTTCAGGTACTGATGCGGTTGATTTTGTGTAGCGGGGTGTAAATATCTTTCAATACTACAATGCACAAACGACAACAAAAATAGTAAATATGCNTTTTATATATGAATTTTATGCTCATTTTTAAGGATGTTATGCTTTCAGGTACTGATGCGGTTGATTTTGTGTGGCGGGGTGTAAATATCTTTCAATACTACAATACACAAACGACAACAAAAATAGTAAATATGTAGTTAAATCCAAGTAAAAATAATTTAGTTTAAATAATTTTATCTTTTAAAATCTTTAAGTTGTCAAACTGTAATTATAACGCAAGTATACATATCGCTCAAGTAATAAAGGGTTCTAATGGAGTCCCATGTATCGATCCCATGGGGAGTTGGAAATTCTTATGGTTATAACTTCAAACACAGTATTCAAACTGTAAAACTTAAGTAAGCAAAACAAATTTAAAGTAAATTTACTGTGCGCTAAATGAAATGTAGTTAAAAGAAAGTTAACTAAACTAGTTACTAAACTTTAAAAGCAAACTTATAAAAACTAAACAAAGTTTTGTAATGAAGAGTTCAAATTTAAGAAAACATCATTCCCCTTTACAATGAGTTTATGCATTGTGAATAAATTAAAATCATTTAAAAAATATATAAAATTATATTGTGCCAAATTTGAGCAATCTTATTCTTTACTCTCTAAGAGTACATAAAGAACATTGGCTAATCCAGAGTTTGGTCCCTAAATCCATGGTTAGATTGTGAGGATATTGGTTGTCACTCCAGAGCTCTCACTTCTCCCTCCTCTGAGAGCTAACAATCTAGATTTAGTTTCTAAGCAACTGGACTAAATTGGGGATTTTAATCTGTCACCTTAAAATCTCCAATTTTGTGCCCATCAAAGANTCCCTAAATCCATGGTTAGATTGTGAGGATATTGGTTGTCACTCCAGAGCTCTCACTTCTCCCTCCTCTGAGGGCTAACAATCTAGATTTAGTTTCTAAGCAACTGGACTAAATTGGGGATTTTAATCTGCCACTTTAAAATCTCCAATTTTGTGCCCATCAAAGTATATTTCCCTATTTTTTTGCACGCAACCCTATGGAATACATTTTTACCCATGGAATTGAATGTGTCTCTTACCTTGTTGTAGAAAGCATGTCCCTTTCGGATCTTATATTCTCAACAAATTTTAACATTAAAATTGGCCAGATCGAATATTAAATGAAGATCAAAGTTTGAATAATCACAATTTATTGACATTTAAAACTTTATATAAAAAATTAATTCCTTACAAAATCATATCTCATTGCAGGGAGAAAGATAAAGAATACTAGTCACAATTCATGAGAAGGATACATCAAAACATAGATTATATATATAAAAACAAGTTTACAAAAAAAAAGAAAGGAAAGAACAAAACTTATCTAACACTCCTCAAGCAAATCTCTTGAAGTTCCCTTTAAGCACTCTCACTCTTTACAATCACACTCAATTCTCTCTTAAAAATGTAATGAAGAAGAAATCTCTCACCTTCCCTCTCTTCTTATAACTCTATAAAAAAATCCTCTCTTCTTCCAAGACTTCTCTCTCATGCAAACTCTCCCTTCAAACCTCTCANAAGAAATCTCTCACCTTCCCTCTCTTCTTATAACTCTATAAAAAAATCCTCTCTTCTTCCAAGACTTCTCTCGCATGCAAACTCTCCCTTCAAACCTCTCACCCCCCCCCCCCTCTTTTCTCTAGACTCCTCTCTTTTAAATTAGGGGTAGCCTTCATTCTCAAGAGAATTCAAAATTCCCTCATTTTTTCCATAAAGGCAAACTTCTTCACACCAAGAGACAAGTCCCTTCATTTAAGAGTCTTTCCAAAGTGTCTAGATGCATTGAATCACTCTATTGGGTGTTTGAATTGATTGGAGCCTTAAAAAACTGCTCAAAATTAGTCATTAACCACNATTCCCTCATTTTTTCCATAAAGGCAAACTTCTTCACACCAAGAGACAAGTCCCTTCATTTAAGAGTCTTTCTAAAGTGTCTAGATGCATTGAATCACTCTATTGGGTGTTTGAATTGATTGAAGCCTTAAAAAACTGCTCAAAATTAGTCATTAACCATCTTACTCCATATTATTTTGTCTATGGCGTCAACTTATTGAAATCCGTGTTGTTCTCTGGATTTTTGCACCTCTGATGCCAATTATGGCGCTTCTGGCACCGATTCTCAGTAAAATGGCTCCTCTAGTGCCAGCTCTCTGGAAAGTGGTGCCTCTGGTGCTNCGTCAACTTATTGAAATCCGTGTTGTTCTCTGGATTTTTGCACCTCTGATGCCAATTATGGCGCTTCTGGCATCGCTTCTCAGTAAAATGGCTCCTCTAGTGCCAGCTCTCTAGAAAGTGGTGCCTCTGGTGCCAGGATTCTTAAATGCTCCGTTTTGACTCAAAATTTCTTCCTCCTTGCTCCTTTTTGCTCCAATTAACTAAAATTGATATACGTGCAACAAAAAATGAAACTACCATTCTTTAAAGTACAATATCACCAAATTTAAGCATAAAATGAATACATAAAATTACACATTATTTGGGTGTATTAGATACAATAGATGGAGTTTAAGAGCAAATCAAACAAAAATGAAACAGAATAGGGTCAAATGGAGCAAAGGAGCAAAAAGAGACATGGCGCCTAGGCACCATATAGTTAAAAAAAAGCTTTTAGAAGGTTGGTGCCTATGTGCCAGAAACAATTTGAACTTTTTTGCATTGAATTTGGATGACTTTTGAAAGATTTTTTGAAGTGACTCTTGGTAATTTTAGGACCTTTATTAAAAAAAAAGATTGGTCAGTCGAAAGGGGGCATTTGGAGGGTTTGGTTAGTGGTGAAGAGTTTTGGGAGGGGGCGTGAGGCTCTCTTGTGTGGGTGTGATGTGTGAGTTGTGAGTGAGAGCCTTTTTGTGTGTGTTTTTGTGCGTCTAAGGAGAGTAAGAAGTCTTCAAAGGAACTTCAAAGAATTTACTTAGGAGAAGTCTCAAATAAGTACTTTGTAATTTTGTTTGAGTTTTGTTTTATTATGTAAATTGGATTTTAAGATAAATCATGTTTTGTTGTGATATCCCCATAAAGTCTGAATAGTTCCTTTATCTTTCTCCTTGCAATAAGAAGTAATCATGTGTAGGATTAAATTTGTTTAAGATTTCGGTTATTCCATAGTTGTGATGATTCATTACTTTGTACTTCATTTTCATCTTCAATCTAGCCAATTGGATTGTCAAAATTTGTTGTGAATCCATAATGACCCAGGAGGGCTATGTGTTCCTCAACCAGTTAGAATCACATTTATCTCGCGGGAGAGATGGTGAATTGGTGATTATAAGGTGATAGGCTAGAACCATAACTAATTTGACCTAGAGTTTGGAACTTAAGGACTGGTTAATCCTATAGAGAGGGTAGAGTGGGTAATCTAGAGGTGAGAGGCTAGAACCTATCAAGCATAACCTGCAATTTAGGAACTTAACTTTATATTAACTAATGTTTTTTATGCACTCGAAAGAGGGTAAAGAATATGTATGCTCCCATTTAGCACAAAACTTGATTTTAACCTTTAAACATTTGATTCCTACACTGATTATGATCTCTTTGCAAGGGGAAATAAATTTCACATAATTTAAACTCTTCTTCATAAAATTAGTTTAGAAATACTGCATTTTTTTAAAGCTTTGAAATATATTTAGTAGAAATTTAGTAACTTTGTTTTACACTTAAACTCGTTACCATATTTCCTAGATAATTGTCTGGAGTTTAAGTAAACTTTTCTAAAGTCATAAAAAGAGTTTCACCATCTCTGTGTGATTGATACTGAGGTTTTAAAAAAAATCTTATATTACTTGAAATGATACGTATACTTGTGTAGTACCCCTATTGTGTAAACTATTAATCAAATTCTAAATTTTATAACACATCTATTGTGCACGCTAGCCACTAAAATAAATTGGGTTAAGTTTTTTACCATCTTTTAGAAACTAAATAACTACGTAATTGCGGGTTGACTTCAAGTTTTTAGTGTGGTGGCTGGGAAAAAATGGAAACAAATGGAACTTTTTGACATAGAAATTTTATTTGAACTGTAAACTTATTTTAGGAGAATTGTAGTAATTTTTTTTTTCCTTTATAAGTACTTATTTATTTTCTTAAAATATATATAATTGAAAGAAAATTTAAAAAAATAATTAAAAATAAATAAAAAACGAAAGATTAAAAAATTAAATTTTTTTATTTTTTAGTGTTTTATTTTATTTTATTTTTTGAACCTTTTCTTTTGCATCTGTAGTTCAAGATCTTAAGGTTTAACACTTTATGGTTCTGATTTAGAACAAACCATAATAAAAATCAGAAAACAAAAAGAGCTTTACAATTTCCAGGAAATGACGAACACATGATATAATAACATTGATAATCAAGTTGTTGCAAATGAACATCATGTACAAAGACCTTTGAAGGACTATGCAAACCCTACAACATATGAAATTCATTTCAACATACAAACCTCTGTTATAGCGANATAATAACATTGATAATCAAGTTGTTGCAAATGAACATCATGTACAAAGACCTTTGAAGGACTATGCAAACCTTACAACATATGAAATTCATTTCAACATACAAACCTTTGTTATAGCGGCAAATTCATTTGAACTAAAACTTGTTATTATCCAAATGGTACAAAATAATCAATTTGAGAGAAAATCCATATGAAGATCCAAAGTTACACCTTGCTAGTTTCTTAGAACTGTGTGTTAACAACGGCGTATCAAACGACACTGTTAGACTTAGACTTTTTCTATTTTTCTTTTTTTTNAAATGGTACAAAATAATCAATTTGAGAGAAAATCCATATGAAGATCCAAAGTTACACCTTGCTAGTTTCTTATAACTGTGTGTTAACAACGGCGTATCAAACGCACTGTTAGACTTAGACTTTTTCTTTTTTTCTTTTTTTCCTTAAGGGATAAAGCTAAGATATGGTTAAATTTATTAGCACCTGGATCTATCAGAACTTAGGGAGATTTAGCACATAAATTTCTGTCTAAGTATTTTCTACCTTAAAAAACTACTAATCTTAGAAATGATATTACCTCTTTTACTCAGTATGTAGGTGAGTCAATGTATGAAGCCTGAGAACGATTTAAAGAACTCCTTAGGAAGTATCCACATCATGCTTTTCCAGATTAGTTATTTATTCAAATATTTTATATTGGGTTAGAGGGATCTCTTAAATCTATTATTGACACTGCTGCTGGAGGTTTGNCACCTGGATCTATCAGAACTTAGGGAGATTTAGCACATAAATTTCTGTCTAAGTATTTTCTACCTTAAAAAAACTACTAATCTTAGAAATGATATTACCTCTTTTACTCAGTATGTAGGTGAGTCAATGTATGAAGCTTGAGAACAATTTAAAGAACTCCTTAGGAAGTATCCACATCATGCTTATCCAGATTAGTTATTTATTCAAATATTTTATATTGGGCTAGAGGGATCTCTTAAATCTATTATTGACACTGCTGCTGGAGGTTTATTAATGTCAAAACCATTTGAAAAAGCTTAAGAATTAATAGAAGAGATGACTAATAACAACTTTCAATGGCCTTCTAAAAGGGTAAATCATAATAAAGTAGTGGTGTTCATGGTAATGATGAAATTTCTATTTTGGCATCTCAAGTTGTTGTGATATCTAAGAAGTTGTATCAAATTGTAATGAACTTTTCTCAAACACCTCATGTAATTGAGGAAAATTCATTGGGATAATAAAAGAGTTTAATTATAATTTGAAGGATGCTGATGAGAAATGATTATTGAAATTGAATGAACTTGAAGAGATAAGGAATGAATCTTATGAAAGTGCCAAGATTTATAAGGAAAAGATGAAGATGTGGCATGATCAAGAGATTCTTACTAAAAATTTTCAACCAGGGTAACATGTTTTGCTTTATAATGCAAGGTTAAGATTATTTTCAGGCAAACTTAAGTCTAGGGGGATGGGCCCATTTGTTGTGATGAAAATTTATTCCTATGGAGCTATGGATATCAAAGATCCTAAAACNCAGGGTAACATGTTTTGCTTTATAATGCAAGGTTAAGATTATTTTCAGGCAAACTTAAGTCTAGGGGGATGGACCCATTTGCTGTGATGAAAATTTATTCCTATGGAGCTATGGATATCAAAGATCCTAAAAGTGATAAAATATTCTAAGTGAATGTTCGCTGGCTGAAATCTTACTTTTTATGTGACCAACTTAAATTAAATGATTTTATAATGTTGGGGCAATGATACGCTTAAAAATTACCTACTTTTTCATATATATTTTATGCTCAATTTTAATGATTTTTAATGATATTATACTTTAAAGAAAAGTATTTTTCATAATTTTGTTTCAGACACAAGAAATGAAATTTTGGAGAAAATGAAACAAAAATGGTGTAATTTGGAGTAAAAACGAGCAAGAAAGAAANTTCATATATATTTTATGCTCAATTTTAATGATTTTTAATGATATTATACTTTAAAGAAAAGTATTTTTCATATTTTTGTTTCAGGCACAAGAGATGAAATTTTGGAGAAAATGAAGCAAAAATGGTGTAATTTGGAGTAAAAACGAGCAAGAAAGAACATTTTAACTTGGCACATTTCGATATGTCATTCTATGCTTAATATACTTAACATTTCTCACATTTTTTTGAATGAAATTACCCTTTAATCAAAGATCCATTAGAGCCATCATTCACATAAGTAACCACCACTGACCACTTTCTTTTTATTTTGAGTGTTAGTTTTGTATTGTGAGCGAAGGAAGAGAATTCAAAAGAACTTCAAGACATTTGGTGGAGAGAATTGAGATAAGTGTTTATCTTTGTGACTACACATGGTTTTAATTTAGATTTTTTGTTTGTGTGCATGATTTCTACTTTTAAACTCATGTGTGGTTCGATTTTCTCCATAGATTCTGAGTAGTTTTCTTTATTTTTTTTCCTTAAAATGATAAGTAATTAAGTATTTAAAGGAAGTTGTGTGAGACTTCAATGTTGGAAGAAGTTGTGATGTTTTGAAATCTTTCTCATGAAGTCTAAGTAGTTTNGACTACACATGATTTTAATTTAGATTTCTTGTTTGTGTGCATGATTTCTACTTTTAAACTCATGTGTGGTTAGATTTTCTCCATAGATTCTGAGTAGTTTTCTTTATTTTTTTCCTTAAAATGATAAGTAATTAAGTATTTAAAGGAAGTTATGTGAAGTATTAGACTTCAATGTTGGAAGAAGTTGTGATGTTTTGAAATCTTTCTCATGAAGTCTAAGTAGTTTCTTTTATCTTTCTCCATACTCTAAGATATGGTGAAATGAAGAGATAATTTGGATGTACCAATATTAAAATATAAAATAAATTGTGATGGTTTTTCAACTTCACTCTTAATTTACTTTTCGATCTGGTCAATTGAATTGTTAAAATATATTGTGAAGCATATGATCCACAAAATGGAGTATGAGTTCTACAATAGAGTGAGAATCACATTTAAGTACATGAAGGAGTATTTCATTCATGGAATTAAGTGAAAATAAATAAGAAAATACACTATATTGGGTGTAGAATTGAAGATTTTTAGGGTGACAGACTAAAATCCTCAATTCAATCTTAGTGTATATGAACTAAAGCAAGAGTTACCTTCAGGGGAAGGGAAGCGGGAGCTCTGAAGTGGGAGCTAGTTTCCTCCTAGCCTAGCCACAGATTTAACGACTAAACCTAAGATTAGCCAATAATTTTCTATAATACTGAATTTGAGTAGAGAATTAA
The DNA here is from genome assembly GCA_002079205.1 of Phalaenopsis hybrid cultivar. Classification (NCBI taxonomy): domain Eukaryota; kingdom Viridiplantae; phylum Streptophyta; class Magnoliopsida; order Asparagales; family Orchidaceae; genus Phalaenopsis; species Phalaenopsis hybrid cultivar. The sequence continues at coordinate 80,683 of JXCR01131002.1, read as the reverse complement.
AATTATTTCTATTTGTCACAATACACATTTAAACCATTTATCCCATCTCACTTCACCAAAAAGCTCATTGTAGTGGGAAATATACTTTTTCATACTAGAAATCTTCATCAAATAAACATAGTTTAGTAGTTACTATTTTGAACTCTGCATTTAAATTCTGTTAGTAGTTAATAATTTAGCTTTGATAATATCTTAAACATGTAAAATTAGTGATTGTAATTTCATTTTATTTATGTGAATTTCCTAGTTAATTTATCATTTCAGTTTTAAACCTTCCTTATGGGATTAATATTTGGAACTTAAATAGAAAATGTTATATTACATGATAACGATACATATACTTGCGTAGAATACCNCTGTTAGTAGTTAATAATTTAGCTTTGATAATATCTTAAACATGTAAAATTAGTGATTGTAATTTCATTTTACTTATGTGAATTTCCTAGTTAATTTATCATTTCAGTTTTAAACCTTCCTCATGGGATTAATATTTGGGACTTAAATAGAAAATCTTATATTACATGATAACGATACGTATACTTGCGTAGAATACAAACATTAAAGTGTTTAACGTTATTATTCGTAAAATATCACATCAAGTTTTTGGCACCATTGTAAAGCGGATTCAACTTTATAAATTTTACACAACTATATTTTCGTTGGTCAAGTTTTTGGCGCCGTTGTCGGGGAAGGTAACGGTAAATTAAATAGATTTAGTAAATTATCAAATTTAGANTACATACATACATATATATACATACATACATACATATATATACATACATACATACATATACATACATACATATATAGAAATATATACATACATATATATTTGTATGTATATATATGTATCTATCTACATATATATTTGTATGTATGTATATATATATATATATATAT
>JXCR01131002.1:61009-75924 GCA_002079205.1 Phalaenopsis hybrid cultivar | reverse complement strand
TATATATATATATATAACTATATATTTAAGAGTATTTTTAAGAAATTTTTCTTTGCTTATTATATTTGTTTATGCGAAATATTGGATTTGAAGGTTTAGTACCTTACGATTCAAAATTAGAACGTACTACTAAAAAATTTGAAAATAAAAAAAAAAGGAAATTAAACATTTGAAGAGAATGGTGAATAACTTAGATAATCAAATAAATAAAAATCGACAAAGACCTTTAAGAGATTATGCTAATCCAANGTTTATGCGAAATATTGGATTTGAAGGTTTAGTACCTTACGATTCAAAATTAGAACGTACTACTAAAAAATTCGAAAACAAAAAAAAAAGAAATTAAACATTTGAAGAAAATGGTGAATAACTTAGATAATCAAATAAATGAAAATCGACAAAGACCTTTAAAAGTTTATGCTAATCCAGCAACAGATGAACTTCATTTAACTATTCAAAATCCTGATGTTGCTGCTAATTCATTTGAGTTTAAACCTGTTATTATCCAAATGATACAAAATAATCAGTTTGGAGGAACACCTGCTGAAGATCCTAACTTACATCTTGTTAGTTTTCTTGAAATATGTGCTACTTTTAAATATGACGGAGTGTCTAATGATGATGTTAGGCTTAGACTTTTTACTTTTTCATTAGGGGATAAAGCTAAAACTTGGTTAAATTCATTAGCACCTGGATCTATCAGAACTTGAGAACTATCACAAAAATTCTTGGCTAAATATTTTCCACCCTCGAAAATCGCTAAGCTTAGAAACAATATTACATCTTTTTGTCAGTTTGAAGGGAAATCGATATATGAAGCCTGAGAAAGATTTAATAATCTCCTCAAAAAATGTCCACACCATGCTGATCCCGAGAATATAGTTGTGTAAAAATTATAAAGTTGACTCTGCTATGCAACTGTGCCAAAAGCTTGATGCAATATTTTATTAGTAAGAAATTCAAGCAAATAATGTTAGGATTCTACGCAAGTATACGTATCATTATCATGTAATAAAGGTATTTCTATTTAAGCCCCAAATATCGATCCCACGTGGAAGGTTTAAATTTGAAATGATAAATTTACTAGGAAATTCACAGAAACTCAAAGTGAAATTACTGTCACTAATTTTGAATGTTGAGATATTATCAAAAGTAAATTATTTAACTAATAATAAAATTAAAATACAAAGTTTAAACAATAACTATTAAACTATTAAACTATGTTTATGTGATTAAGATTTCTTATGTGAAAAAGCGTCATTCCCACTATTATTNACTATTAAACTATTAAACTATGTTTATGTGATTAAGATTTCTTATGTGAAAAAGCGTCATTCCCACTATTATGAGGTTTTGGTAAAATGAGATGAGATAAATGGTTCAAATATGTATTGTGCCAAATAAGAGTAGTTTGAATTCTTAACCCTGATAGAGTGTTATAGAAAATCATTGGCTAATCTCAGGTTTAGTCCCTAAATCCGAGGCTAGCCTAGGAGGATAGTAGCTCCCACTTCCCTTCACCTGAAGGCAAACTCTCGCTTTAGTTTTTAAACACTAAGATCAAATTGGAGATTTTAGTCTATCGCCCTAAAGNTGCAACTATGCCAAAAGCTTGATGCAATATTTTATTAGTAAGAAATTCAAGCAAATAATGTTAGGATTCTACTCAAGTATACGTATCATTATCATGTAATAAAGGTCTTTCTATTTAAGCCCCAAATATCGATCCTNAAAAAAGGGTATAAAATATGGGTCTAAAAATGCATATATTTTTTGTGTGTGCAATATCACCAAAAATGGGTATAAAATATGGGTCTAAAAATGCATATATTTTTTTTGTATCACATGCTTTACCAGATTGATTAATAATTCAAACTTTTTACAATATATTAGTAGGATCTCTTAGATCTATTATAGATGCTGCTGCAGGAGGATCTCTAATGTCAAAACCTTTTGATGAAGCATACTCTTTAATAGAAGAAATGACTACTATTAATGTTCAATGGCCCTCTGAAATGATAAATCGTAAGAGAGTAGCTATTATTCATGACTCTAATGCAATATCTATTTTAGCATATCAAATTGCTGCTATCTCGAAAAAGATTGATCAAATTGGAGTGAACTATTCTCAAATACCACCAATATTAGAGGAAAATTTGCTAANATCTCGAAAAAGATTGATCAAATTGGAGTGAACTATTCTCAAATACCACCAGTATTAGAGGAAAATTTACTAGGGTAGATAATTAATACTCAATCATCTTATGAAACTTTTAATGCTATTAATAATCAAAATAACAATCTCTATTCTAATTATTACAACCCTGGATGGAAATATCACCCTAAATTTAGTTAGAATAATTATAACAATTCAATGAACCCCTCAAGAAATTTAAACAACCAAGGAAATCCTAGTTATCGACCTTATTATCCTCCTCGATTTAACTCTAACCTTAACCCATAAGTTAAGGAGAAGAAGATTATGATGGAAGAGGTAATGCTGAAATGNAAATCCTAGTTATCGACCTTATTATCCTCCTCGATTTAACTCTAACCTTAACCCATAAGTTAAGGAGAAGAAATCAAATACAAAATCAAGGGGATGCTATTAGAAATATTAAAAATCAATTAGGACATATTGCTATTGTACTTAGTAACAGAACTTCAAGAAATCTTTCAAGTACTATGGAAGTTAATCCAAAAGATCAAAATAAGGAGCAAATTAAAGCTATTCAATTATGAAGTGGAAGAAATTGAAACAAGAATCCAAATAGAAACTGAAGTTGATGAGAAGAAGGAAGAGATTGAAAGTGACCATAATGAAAATGAATCAACACAAGTTCCTTTAAAAAAACCATTGCCTCCATTTCCTCAACGATTAAAGTAGAAGAATAAAGACAAAAAAATTACAAATATTTTGGAAATCCTTAAAAAGTTAACGATAAGCATTCCTTTCATTGAATTTTGGAACAAATGCCAAGTTATGTGAAATTTATGAAAAATATAGTAAATAAGAAAAGGAAGTTTGCAGATCATGAGACCGTTGCACTTAGTGAAGAGTGTAGCACTATTATTCAAAAAAAGCTTCCTGAAAAGTTAAAAGATCCTGGTAGTTTTACTATACCTTGTGCAATTGGTGAAAAGTTATATGGAAAAGACTTATGTGATTTAGGAGCGAATATTAATCTTATGCCTCTAACAATTTTTAAACGTTTAGATTTAAGAGAAATTTCCCCTACTACAGTAACTCTTCAGTTAGCTGATCAATCAATAACTTATCCTAAAGAAGTTATAGAAGATGTATTAGTAAAAGTGGATAAATTTATCTTTCTTGTAAACTTCATAGTATTAGATATTGAGGAAAATAAAGAGATTCCTATTATTTTGGGGAGACCATTTCTTGCAACAAAGAGAGCTGTAATAGATGTGCAAAAAGGAGAATTAATAATGTGAGTTAACGATCAAAAAGTAACATTTAATATTGCAAAAGCTATAAAATATCCTATAATAGAAAAAGNAGACCATTTCTTGCAACAAAGAGAGCTGTAATAGATGTGCAAAAAGGAGAATTAATAATGTGAGTTAACGATAAAAAAGTAACATTTAATATTGCAAAAGCTATAAAATATCCTATAATAGAAAAAAACAATGAATATTTTAGGACGGAAGTTACTGATTATCTAAGTAATGAGCAATTTAAGAAAGAGTTTGAAGAAAAATTAATGTAAGAAGAATTTAGTGAGAATGAGAATGAAATAAAAGAAGAGAATTTAGATTATATTCAAGACAAATTCGAAACTTTAGATTTGTTGGAAAATGATAATAAAAATTGTATTCCTTTAAATATTAAACCACCTGAACTTGAACTGAAAGTACTACCTACCCATTTAAAATATGTGTTTTTAGGAGATTTATCTCTGTTGCCTGTTATTGTATCTTCTGAGTTAAGTGAAATTCAAGAACAAAAATTAATAGAAATGTTAAAAAGATATAAAAAGGCTTTTGGAAGGACTTTTATNATTAAACCACCTGAACTTGAACTGAAAGTACTACCTACCCATTTAAAATATGTGTTTTTAGGAGATTTATCTATGTTGCATGTTATTGTATCTTCCGAGTTAAGTGAAATTCAAGAACAAAAATTAATAGAAATGTTAAAAAGATACAAAAAGGCTTTTGGAAGGACTTTTACAGATATTAATATAATAAGTCATTCAATTTGTGTGCACAAAATTCTATTAGATGAAAAGTATGAACCTAAAGCTGCTCCTCAAAGGAGATTAAACCCAATAATGAAAGAAATTGTTAAAAAAGAAATTTTAAAATGGTTAGATGCTAGAATTATATATCCTATTTCAGATAGTGCTTTGGTAAGCCTAATTCATTGTGCTCCAAAGAAAGGAGTAGTGACTGTTGAAGTAATTGAGAAAAATAAATTAATTCCAATAAGACAAGTTAATGGTTGGTGAATTTGTATAGACTATAGAAAATTAAACATGGCAACCATAAAAGATCACTTTCCTTTACCATTTCTAGACCAAATGTTGGATAGATTGGCTGGAAAAAAATATTACTGCTTTTTAGATGGATATACTGATTATCATCAAATTTCAATTGCTCTTGAGGATGNAAAAATAAATTAATTCCAATAAGACAAGTTAATGGTTGGTGAATTTGTATAGACTATAGAAAATTAAACATGACAACCATAAAAGATCACTTTCCTTTACCCTTTCTAGACCAAATGTTGGATATATTGGTTGGAAAAAAAATATTACTGCTTTTTAGATGGATATACTGATTATCATCAAATTTCAATTGCTCCTGAGGATCNATACTGATTATCATCAAATTTCAATTGCTCTTGAGGATGAAGAGAAAACAATATTTATAAGCCCTTATGGAACATTTGCTTTTCTTAGAATTCCTTTTGGACTATGCAATGCACCTGCAACATTTCAAAGATGTATGATGTTAATTTTTAATAATTTGATTGAACGNTGAGGATGAAGAGAAAACAATATTTATAAGCCCTTATGGAACATTTGCTTTTCTTAGAATTCCTTTTGGACTGTGCAATGCACCTGCAACATTTCAAAGATGTATGATGTTAATTTTTAATAATTTGATTGAACATGGAATGGAAGTATTTATGGATAATTTCTTTGTATTTGGGACTTCATTTGAATTATGTTTAAATAATTTAGAAAAAATTCTAAAATTATGTGAAAAAATCACCCAGTACTAAATTGGGAACAATATCAATTTATGGTTGCAGGAGGAATTATACATGGACATAAAATTTCTAAAATTGGCATGGAAGTAAATCTTGTAAAAATTCAAGTTATTAAAAAATTACCACCTCCTACTACGGGCAGAGGGGTAAGAAGTTTTTTAGGATATGCTGGTTTCTNTGAAAAAATCACCCAGTACTAAATTGGGAACAATATCAATTTATGGTTGCAGGAGGAATTATACATGGACATAAAATTTCTAAAATTGGCATGGAAGTAAATCTTGTAAAAATTCAAGTTATTAAAAAATTACCACCTCCTACTATGGGCAGAGGGGTAAGAAGTTTTTTAGGATATGCTGGTTTCTATAGGCGTTACATAAATTTTTTTTCCAAAAATGAACTAAGCCATTATGCCAACTTTTAGAAAAATAGATAAAAAATTTGATTTTAATGATGAATGCATAAAAGCATTTAAATTTTTGAAAGAAAAATTAATCACTACACCTATAATAGTCTCACATAATTANGCTGGTTTCTATAGGCGTTACATAAATTTTTTTTCCAAAAATGAACTAAGCCATTATGCCAACTTTTAGAAAGATAGATAAAAAATTTGATTTTAATGATGAATGCATAAAAGCATTTAAATTATTGAAAGAAAAATTAATCACTACACCTATAATAGTCTCACATAATTGGGAGAAACCATTTGAGATAATGTGCGATGCTAGTGATTACGCTATTGGAGTTGTTTTAGGACAAAGGCATAACAAAATTTTTAAAGTAATATATTATGTTAGTAAATCTCTAAATGATGCTCAAATTAATTACACTACTATTGAAAGAGAGTTATTAGCTATTTTTTATGCCTTTGATAAATTTAGACCTTATTTAATTGGAATAAAATGTGTAGTGCATCTGAAAGAGAGTTATTAGCTATTGTCTATGCCTTTGATAAATTTAGACCTTACTTGATTGGAACCAAATGTATAGTGCATACAGATCATTATGCTATCAAATACTTGATGCAAAAGAATGATGTTAAACTAAGATTGATTAGATGGATACTTCTTTTGCAAGAGTTCGATTTTAATGTAGTTGATAGAAAGAAAAAGAAATATTAACTAATTTTGCAAATGAAATTTTAGAAAATTTCTCTGATGAACGATTATATAATATTGATGAAATTAATATATTGTGGTATGTCGATATAATAAATTATATTGTATGTGATGTGATATTCTACCACATGATATTAAAAATCAACAATTAAAGAAATTCATATATGATTCAAAAATCTATTTTTGGGATGAACCNATCAAATACTTGATGCAAAAGAATGATGTTAAACTAAGATTGATTAGATGGATACTTCTTTTGCAAGAGTTCAATTTTAATGTAGTTGATAGAAAGAAAAATGATAATAAAATAGATGAACATTTGTCTAGAACTAGAAAAAGAAATATTAACTAATTTTGCAAATGAAATTTTAGAAAATTTCTCTGATGAACGATTATATAATATTGATGAAATTAATATATTGTTGTATGCTGATATAATAAATTATATTGTATGTGATGTGATATTCTACCACCTGATTTTAAAAATCAACAATTAAAGAAATTCATATATGATTCAAAAATCTATTTTTGGGATGAACGATATTTATATAAACAATGTAAGGATCTAATTATTAGAAGGTGTGTGCTTTATGAAGAAACTCAATAAATAATTGAAAGATGTCATAATTCTGAATTTAGAAGAAATTTTGGAACAAATAGAACTGCATATAAATTTTTGCAAGCTGGATTTTATTGGTCTACTCTTTTTAGAGATGTTAATGAATATATGAAAACATGCGATTGATGTAAGCGAGCAGGAAATATTTCTAGAAGAAATGAAATGCCTCTAAATTACACATTGGAAGTTGAAATTTTTTATGTGTGGAGATTAAATTTTATGGNAGGTGTGTGCTTTATGAAGAAACTCAATAAATAATTGAAAGATGTCATAATTCTGAATTTAGAAGAAATTTTAGAACAAATAGAACTGCATATAAATTTTTGCAAGCTGGATTTTATTGGCCTACTCTTTTTAGAGATGTTAATGAATATATGAAAACATGCGATTGATGTAAGCGAGTAGGAAATATTTCTGGAAGAAATGAAATGTCTCTAAATTACACATTGGAAGTTGAAATTTTTTATGTGTGGAGATTAAATTTTATGAGATCATTTATGTCTTCATTTGGAAATTTATGTATATTGCTTGTTGTTGATTATATGTCCAAATGAATTGAAGTTGTTGTTGTACCTAAATGTGATGCTCGGAGTGTTTCTAATTTTTTAACTAAAAATATTTTTACAAGGTATGAAATGTCGAGAGTCATTATTACTGATGAAGGATCTCATTTTATGAATAAGATAATAAAAAAATAATTAAAAAATATGATATTATACATAGATTCTCTACTGTTTATCATCTTCAGACTAGCGGTCTAGCAGAAATATCAAATTATGAAATAAAATAAAGTTTAGAAAAAGCTGTAAATCCCTATAAATTGGACNAGATAATAAAAAAATAATTAAAAAATATGATATTATACATAGATTCTCTACTGTTTATCATCTTCAGACTAGTGGTCTAGCAGAAATATCAAATTATGAAATAAAATAAAGGTTAGAAAAAGCTGTAAATCCCTATAAATTGGATTGGTCTGCTAGATTAGATACTGCATTATGGGCATACAGAACTGCTTATAAGACTCCTATTGGAATGTCCACATATAGACTTATTTTTTGAAAAACATGCCACTTACCAGTAGAATTGGAGCATAAAGCATTTTGAGCTATTAAGGAATTTAATTTTAATCTAAAAGATGTTAGTGAGAAAATATTATTGCAACTCAATGAACTTGAAGAAATTAGAAATGAAGCATATGATAATGCAAAAATCTATAAAAAGAAAATGAAAATATGACATCATTGGAAGATTATTAAGAAGAAGTTTGAATCTAGACAAGAAGTTTTATTATATAATACAAGATTGAGATTATTCCCAAGAAAATTGAAATCCAGNTAATAATATTTTTGAGTCCTACACAATTTTATATATCATAAATTAAGACAAATATTGGTATTGGATGAAAATCTCGAATCAAATTGAACAAAAAAAAATAAAAGATGCGAATTTGGCCTCTCGCGCCAGTGACACCAGAATGGGTGCCGACGACGCTCTCTAAATGGACCATGGCGCTGACAGCGCCATCGGGAGCGCCGATGGCATCCCGAGCAGTTTTTCACGTGCAGAGCAAATTCGGCAGACTTTGGGCAGGATTTCACTCCTCAATAACCTCCGAGAGTTATTTTTAAAGTCCTAAAAATGGCCTTAGACGTCCAGAAACTTCCTAATTTTGAAACTATTAGATGTCACGAAGAGTCACTTTTCTAATTCAAGGTATGGAGTTTTAAATAAAAGAAAGTTTATCAGTTTTGACGCGCATAGATTATACGACAAAGTCATCACGAAGAAGAGACTTATCAAGGAGAGAGGCTTTGTCAATCATGGATTGAGTAATCCAAGTTCACAAATTAAGAAAATCATTGTGTAGAGGTGTTGGGTAGTTTTGTGCTACACTACCGCTGCAGTTGTAGTACTAGTAGAATGGGAATTCTATGCTAACTTACATGGAATTGCCCGAGGAGTCATCTTCGTTCGAGGTATGGCTGTACCATTTACTCTAGCTCGAATTAATGATTTGTATACGATAGAAAACNAGACGTCCAGAAACTTCCTAATTTTGAAACTATTAGATGTCACGAAGAGTCACTTTTCTAATTCAAGGTATGAAGTTTTAAATAAAAGAAAGTTTATCAGTTTTGATGCGCATAGATTATACGACAAAGTCATCACGAAGAAGAGACTTATCAAGGAGAGAGGCTTTGTAAATCATGGATTGAGTAATCCAAGTTCACAGATTAAGAAAATCATTGTGTAGAGGTGTTGGGTAGTTTTGTGCTACACTACCGCTGCAGTTGTAGTACTAGTAGAATGGGAATTTTATGCTAACTTACATGGAATTGCCCGAGGAGTCATCTTCGTTTGAGGTATGGTTGTACCATTTACTCTAGCTCGAATTAATGATTTGCATACGATAGAAAATATTCCAATTTGTCACTATACAAATTTTATCCTAACGAGAGATATGATGCAAGATGTATATAATTTTCTAATGGATGAAAATGATAATTAAGAAATTAGAGATGAGGGTTACGTTAGTTTCTCTACTTCGTTGCTTAGTCCAATACCAAAACAATGGCATTTCTTCATAGCTGCAAAACTACTCCCTACCTTGAAGATTAGTAGAGCTATAAGAGAAAGCGTTATTTTAAACTATTGCATTCAAATGGAAAAACCCATTGATGTAGGGTCAATTATTTTCAAATCTGTTATGAGTATTATTATGAATGGGCCAATATATGGACTGGGGCATCCCTCCACAATTTTTCTACTTTACAGTCAATCTTAAGTCCCATACGAAAGTTGAGAGAAAGTTTTATTACCTTGGGAGCCCATGATTCCTATTGATGAAAATTATTTTGGGAATGGGAATGAAGCATTAGATATTATCTTAGATCATTCATCACATGCTTCAACACCATTGATGCTACAAACAGTTGGATGTTCAATAGCTTTGAAAAAGAAAATGAAGAAAATAGAAAGAGAACTTCAAAGTATTACGAATGCAATAGGAAATATTAACTACCTTTTGATCACCTAGATTGAAGAATGAAGGAGAACTTTGATCATACTGGGACAATTGAAGCAGGATTGGTGCAGTTGTTCAAGAAAAATGGATGGATCGATGAAGATTCGACTGATCAATTTCCGTACCGACCCTTCTACAATTTGTATGTCCATTACCAGCCTATGGGAGATATTAGAGGAGGAGAAAGTACTGAAGATGAGGCAAAATAATTAAAGAAGTTGGACTCTCTACTATTTCAAAATACTTATGTTTTTAATGTAATTGTTTGGATTTGATTTACTTTACTTTTCCTTAGAACTCTATTGACTTTGATTATGCATAGCTTTGTGTCAACATTCTAGTGTTGTGACTTGATTTCAACGCTGATTTATAATTTAGTTTGCTTTAAGGATGCGGAAGTGTGATTAGAAAAATGTATTTGTAAATGTGTATTTTCATATATAAAAGTTAGTTTGGTGTTTTTTTATGAAAATACTTGTTTGTAAATTATTTTAAGATGAAAATTAGTGTTAAAAAAGATCAAATAGACTTTGGAGTCAATTGAAAGAAATTTGAAATTTGCAAAAATAGAAAAATGAATTTTTTGGCCACTGGCACCGGCATGGGCGTCGACGGTGCCCTCGACTCGAATGGTGTTAAGGTAAACTTTCATTTTTCTATGTTAAATGTAGTAGGCCTGACACTACTTTATTTCTAGAAGAATGATACCAACAAATCATCATAGTGAAGTTACAAAGGATAGAGCCATCTTAAACTTTTGTGTCAAGCAGGTGATGAGATAGATGTAGGCTCTATTATTTATAGGAACACTTGATCTATTTCTTTGGGAGAGATCACTGGTGGTTTAGCTCACCCTGCCCTGATCTTCACACTATGTGAACAGGCAGGAGTTGATTTTAGAATGGATGAAGAGAGGATTGAACCTCTAAAACTTGTTGGGCCTGCCAATATTAAGACTTATGAATCTCATGTTGGATGAAGATCTAGAAGTAGGACCAGGGATATTCCTTCTACTTCAAGTACTACTTCTAGTGCCCCTACTATCCAGGAACTTATGGAGCAGATGATGATCCAACAGAGAGATATCTTGAGAATGGGAAATAGAATATAAAATATGGAGGCTAGGAATGCACACAATGATGATTTAACCAGACAAAAGTTTGAATATGATGCTGCTTATGATGATGTAATGGTCAGATACATGAGGTGTGAGCACTCAGTTCAGTTTCCTACTCACCCTATTTTTTCTCCATATCAGCATCAGAATTTGGATGTGGAAGAAGAAGAAGAAGACGATGATTGATGATGTGTTAGTCAGATTTTTGTTTAGTTTATGTTTAGTTGTACTTTATTGTTGAGATTTTTTATTTGTAGACTGTGATACTTTATTTTAATTGTATGTTGTGCTGTGAAGAATAGATTTGTGAAACTATTGTTACATGAGAAACCATTTCAGTACTGTTGTTAATTTTTAGTACTTTGTTGAATGTATTTGCAGTTAACTCTTTCTCAGCAAATGTTTATGTATTATATGTTATTTAATGTTTTAAGTCTTGTAGTTTTTCATATTAGCACCTGCAGTATTTCAAAGTTAAATTTCAATATCAGAATCTTCAACAAGTAAGTTTTTCCTTTATGTATTAAATGTTTTCTTTCACCTTTTATTTTTTTTTTAAGTTTTTAATGCTACATCTTTTAAAAATTTAAGTTTGGGGGAAAGAAAAATTCCTTTTTAAAGAAAAGAAACTTAATTTTATTTGTCCTGAATTAGCTATATTTTCAAAATATTTTAAAATTTAACATGACCATTGGTATTAGAGGGTAACTTTAGATAACTATAGCTATGTTTGTAAATATATAGTAAGCTTAAGTAAAAATTTTTAAATAATAAAGGTTAATTTTAAAGATTAAGATATTTGGTATGATAGAATAAGACTATATTTTTCAATTTTAAGTAAAGGAATTTGTAATTTTGAAATATTAAAAATCTTAGAAATTCATGTAATNATTTTAAAGATTAAGATATTTGGTATGATAGAATAAGACTATGTTTTTCAATTTTAAGTAAAGGAATTTGTAATTTCGAAATATTAAAAATCTTAGAAATTCATGTAAGATGAAAAGATTAAAACTTTATAAAAAATCTTTAAAGCTAATAAGAATTTATAAGGTCAAGGAATGTGAAAAGTTTTTAACTTTAAGAAGAGGATAGTGAAGTTCAAAATTATTAAAGGCTATACAGATATAGTAATTCTTACATAAAAAAAAGAATGAAAAAAGAGATAAAAGAAAAGAAAAGAAAAAGGATTGAAAATGATCCTGAAAAAGAAAAGAAAAGAAAAGAAAAAGATGTGAGGAGAAGCTTGAGGAGATGCCTAATTAAAAATTGGCTTCTCTTGAATCAACTTAAAGAAGAAGGCTTGACTACATTTTCTAAATTTTTTTTTCACTATTAGCATATTTACTAGTAAAGTTTCATGAAGTTTTTTTTCATATGGATATTCTAAGTGGCTTTAATATGAATAATTTGTGATTTTCCTTGAAAGAATAGAGAATAAAAAATCTTCGACTTGACTGCTAGATATTCTTATACCTTTAGTATTAACTGGAGTTATTTTACATTTTTTTTTCTTAAATTATGCTATTGTATTTAGTGGACAAAGATATAGAAATCTAAAAGTTAAAATCTTTGCCATGAGTCATATTTTTATGTAGCAAGGAGCTACTTGAGGACAAGTAACTTTTAAGTTTGGGGGATATTTATACACAAAAAATATATGCATTTTTAGACCCATATTTTATACTCATTTTTTGCAATATTGCACTTTAATGGAAGGTATTTATCATGTTTTATTGCATGTTGTTGATTTTTAGGACTTGGAGCAAAAATGAAGCAAAAATGATGAAATTTGGAGTCAAAAAGGACTTTTGAAAAATATTTCAGCGCCAACGGTGCCGTTTGACAGAGACTCGATTTTAAATGGCCTCTGGTGCCAACGGTGCTAGTATCGGTGCAAGCCCTATTTCTCAAAGATTCAACAAATTTGGATGCTTTTTGAAGGGTTTTTGGATGCACTTATTGGAGAACCGACCTAGGCTCTATTTAGAGCCAAAATTGATTTGAAAGGACCCCATTCGCCTCTTTTCACACCACTTCGTGCTCCTTCTTGTCACTTTACATCATTTCATGCCATTTCACACCATTAGTTAGTTATTTTCTATATAGTTTTGAATTTGTGTGGTGAGTTTAAGTGTAAATTCTTCTCTAAGAAGTGTTGGGCAGGGAGAGAAGTGAGAGATTTCTTCTTCTAACAATTCTTACGAGCTGCTACAAAGGATTTGCTTTGAGAAGGAGTTTCAANTTTCATGCCATTTCACACCATTAGTTAGTTATTTTCTATATAGTTTTGAATTTGTGTGGTGAGTTTAAGTGTGAATTCTTTTCTAAGAAGTGTTGGGCAGGGAGAGAAGTGAGAGATTTCTTCTTCTAACATTTCTCAAGAGAGGCTACAAAGGATTTGCTTTGAGAAGGAGTTTCAGATAAGTGTTGTTTGTTTATTATTGTTGAATGAACTTCTTTTTTATATATGAATTTTTTTGTTTTGTTGTATCTTTCTCATGAAGTCTAAGTAATTTCCTTTAGCTTTCTCCCTAATCTAAGATATGGTGAAATGAAGAGTTTATTTGGATGTGCCGATGTTAAATTATAGAATAAATTGTGATGGTTTTTCAACTCCACTCTTAATTTACTTTTTGATCTGACAAATTGAATTGTTAAAATATGTTATGAAACATTTGATCCGGGAAATGGAGTATGAGTTCTACAACAGAGTGAGAATCACATTTAAGTCTATGAAGAAGTATTTCGTTCATAAAATTAAGTGCAAATAAATAGGTAAATATACTTTGTTGGGTGTCAAATTGAAGAATTTTAGGGTGACAGACTAAAATCCTCAATTCAATATTAGTGTTTAAGAACTGAAGCGAGAGTTAGCCTTCAGGGGAAGGGAAGTAGGAGCTCTAGAGTGGGAGCCAGTATCCTCTTATCTTAGCCATAGATTTAAGGACTAAGTCTAAGATTAGCCAATGATTTTATATAACACTGAATCAGAGTAGAGAATTAAAATTGCTTCTATTTGAAATNATGAAGAGAGGATTGAACCTCTAAAACTTATTGGGCCTGCCAATATTAAGACTTATGAATCTCATGTTGGATTAAGATCTAGAAGTAGGACCAGGGATATTCCTTCTACTTCAAGTACTACTTCTAGTTCCCCTACTATCCAGGAACTTATGGAGCAGATGATGATCAAACAAAGAGATATCTTGAGAATGGGAAATAAAATATAAAATATGGAGGCCAGGAATGCACACAATGATGATTTAACCAGACAAAAGTTTGAATATGATGCTGCTTATGATGATGTAATGGTCAGATACATGAGGTGTGAGCACTCAGTTCAGTTTCCTACTCACCCTATTTTTTCTCCATATCAGCAGCAGAATTTGGATGTGGAAGAAGAAGAAGAAGACGATGATTGGTGATGTGTTAGTCAGATTTTTGTTTAGTTTATGTTTAGTTGTACTTTATTGTTGAGATTTTTTATTTGTAGACTGTGATACTTTATTTTAATTGTATGTTGTGCTGTGAAGAATAGATTTGTGAAACTATTGTTACATGAGAAACCATTTCAGTACTGTTGTTAATTTTTAGTACTTTGTTGAATGTATTTGTAGTTAACTCTTTCTCAGCAAATGTTTATGTATTATATGTTATTTAATGTTTTAAGTCTTGTAGTTTTTCATATTAGCACCTGCAGTATTTCAAAGTTAAATTTCAATATCAGAATCTTCAACAAGTAAGTTTTTCCTTTATGTATTAAATGTTTTCTTTCACCTTTTATTTTTTTT
>JXCR01131002.1:0-57781 GCA_002079205.1 Phalaenopsis hybrid cultivar | reverse complement strand
AACAAGAAGATTCAAAATATAAAGATGAGGATAAAATGAAAGATAAGTTCATTGAAATATCTAATGAAGAATTAGATCATGTTTAGGAAAGATTTGAGCTATTAGACACTACAAAAAATAATAAAATCTTATTCCTTCAATTGAAACACCTCTTGAACTCAATATGAAAATACTCCCTACGCATTTAAAATATGTCTTCTTAGAAGATTTATCTGCATTATATGTTATAGTATCCTTAGAGTTAACTAAAACACAATAACAAAAATTATTAATGATTTTAAGAAAATAAAAGAAAGTCTTTGGATGGACATTAGCTGATATCAAATGAATCAGTCCTTTAATTTGTATGCATAGAATTTTATTAGAAGAACACCATGAACCTAAAGTTGATCTTCAAACGAGATTAAACCATATAATGAAAGAAGTAGTTAAGAAAGAAATTTTTAAATGGTTACATGCTAAAATTATATATCCTATATCGGACAGTGCGTGGGTAAGTTCAACTCACTGCGTTCCAAAGAAAGGGGGTGTGACTATTGTTGTCAATGAGAAAGGAGAATTAATACTAATACGATAAGTCACTGGTTGACAAATCTATATTAACTATAGAAAATTAAATTCTGCCACTTGGAAAGATCACTTTCCTTTACCTTTCTAGACCAAATGTTAGATAAATTAGCTGGGCACAAATATTTTTGCTTTTTGGATAGGTCATCAAATCTCTATTGCTCATGAGGATCAAGAAAAAACAACATTTACTAGTCCTTATGGTACTTTTACTTTTAGACAAATGTCTTTTGGTTTATGAAATGCACTTGCAACATTTCAAAAATGTATTATGTCTATACTCTACGATTTAATTGAAAAAGGAATAAAAGTTTTTATGGATGACTTTTTCAGTGTTCAGAAATTCATTTGAATCATGTTTAAGTCATTTAAAAAAAGTCATAGAATGATGTAAGAAGGCAAATTTAGTGTTAAATTGAGAGAAATGCTATTTTATGGTATGAAAGTAAATCCGGTGAAAATTCAAGTTATAGCTAAACTACCTCCTCCTACTACAGTGAGAGGGGTTAGAAGTTTTTTAGGAAATGCCGATTTCTACAAGAGATACATTAGTGTTTTTTTTCAAAAATTACTAAGTCTCTAAGCCAATTATTAGAAAAGGACACAAAGTTTGATTTTAATCAAGAATGCATTATTATCTTTGAATTATTAAAAGAAAAACTGACTACTGCTCCTGTAATAGTTTCACCTGATTGGGAGAAACCATTTGAGCTATGTGTGATGCTAGTGATTATGCAGTTAGAGCTGTATTAGGGCAATGATATGTCAAAATTTTTAAAGTTATATATTATACAAATAAAACTCTAAAATGAAGCTCAAATTAATTATATCACTATTGAAAAAGAGTTATTGGCAATTGTCTATGCTTTTGACAAGTTCAGAACATATCTCATTGGAGCTAAATGTGTTATGCACTAATCACTCTACTTTAAGATATTTAATGTGAAAGAAGGATGAAAAACCAAGATTAATTAGATGGATTCTTCTGATGCAAGAATTTGATTTTGTGGCAGTAGATAGGAAGGGATCTGATAATCAAATAACTGATCATTTATCTAGGCTGGAACATGAAAAATCATTTGATTTTAAAAGTGAAGCTAACAAAAATTTTTCTGATGAACAATTATACACTATTAATGAATGGCATGTACTATGGTATGTAGACATAATGAAATATATTGTTAGTGATCTTTTACTATATGAATCGACAAAGCAAGAACAAAATAAATTTATTCATGGTGCAAAATTTTAATTTTGGGATGACCTATATTTATATAAGCAATGTAAATAACAGGTTATTCGAAGATGTGTACCATATGAAGAAATTAAAAAAATATATATTAAAAAATGTCATGATTCTGAATTTAGGGGACATTTTGGAATTGATAGAACCACATATAAAATTTTACAAGCTATATTTTATTGGCGTACTCTATTTAAGGATGTTAATACATATATAAACACATGTGATCGATGTCAGCGAGTATGAAATATTTCAAAAAGGAATGAAATGACCCTAAATTTTACATTGGAAGTTAAAATTTTTATGTTTGGGGATTAGATTTTATGGGACCATTTATACCCTCTTTTAGAAACTTTTATATATTAATTGCAGTAGACTATATTTTCAAATGAATTGAAGTACTTGCTTTACCTCGTTGTGATGCTCAAAGTGTTTCAAAATTTTTAATGAAAAATAGTTTTAGAAGATATGAAATGCCAAGAGTAATCATTACAGATGAGGATCTCATTTCAGGAATAAAAGAATTGAAAAATTGGTTGAAAAATATGATATTGAGCATATGATATCCACTGCTATCATCCCCAGACTAGTGGTCTAGCAGAATTATCTAACCTTAAAATTAAAAGAATCTTGGAAAAGACTGTAAATCCTAACAAAATGGATTGGTCTGCTGGATTAGATACTGCATTATGGGCTTATAAAATAACTTATAAAACNATATGATATTGAGCATATGATATCCACTGCTATCATCCCCAGACTAGTGGTCTAGCAGAATTATCTAACCTTGAAATTAAAAGAATCTTGGAAAAGACTGTAAATCCTAATAAAATGGATTGGTCTGCTGGATTAGATACTGCATTATGGGCTTATAGAATAACTTATAAAATTTCTATAGGAATGTCTCCACATAGACTTATTTTTTGAAAGACTTATCACTTATCAGTAGAATTATAACATAAAGCTTATTGAGATATTAAAGAATTTATTTTTAATTTAAAAGTCGCTGGTGAGAAATGATTATTGCAACTGAATGAGCTCGAAAAGATAAAAAATGAATCTTATGAAAATCCTAATATTTACNTGAGAAATGATTATTGCAACTGAATGAGCTCGAAAAGATAAAAAATGAATCTTATGAAAATCCTAATATTTATAAAGAAAAAATGAAAAATTGTCATGATCGGAAGACAATAAAATAAGTAATTTGAACCTGAACAAGAAGTTTTGTTGTATAACACAAAATTGAAATTATTTCCTGAAAAACTTAAGCCCACGTGGTTAGGGTCATTTACTATTAAAAAAGTCTACCCTTATAGAGTTGTGGATATTAAAGATCCAAAAACAAGAAAAAAAATATTTAAAGTTAATACACATAGGTTAATGATCCTGATTCTCTTTATATATGTTACTGTGATGTATGCAATTATATTCTTAATTTCCTTAATTATAATTTTTACTTTGCAACGATGACAAAAACTTGATCCCAACAAAAGCTAGGTAAAATCTTGACTTCGAAGAAAATAGGAATGCAATTATAATATTTACATATGAGATACTATGCAAGTATACATATCGTTATCAAGTAATATAAAACTTTTTGATTAAGCCTTGAATATCAAACCCGCAGGAATAACTAACAATATGCAAGTACAAAATAAGAGAAATTAGATAACAAATGTCTACTTAGCAAAATATTCCTACTTAAACTCTAGATGTTATAATATGAATGAAAGTTTGATTCTTTTTGTAATTTTAGATAATTGAAAATAAAGTAAGCAACTAATTAACTTAACTAGATATTTCTAAGATGAGGGCAATATAAATAAAATATATTTTTCCTTATCATGAATCAGTACCAAGTATAGGAATTCTATTGTGAAAATATTCTAATTGTCTTACGCCAAAAAGGAGCAATAATATTCCTTACCATTCCTAGAGATGCTATAAAGAATATTGGCTAATCTTTAGTTTGAATAGTTTTGAAGACAGGTTAGGAAAGGAAGATACTAGCTCTCACTTCAAAGTTCCCTCTTCTCCCTCCACTGGGGGGCTAACTTCTCGCGTGAAAACCTAAAACTACAAATCAAATTTGGGGCTTTAGCGTGTCACTCTATAAACCTTTAATTCTACAACCTTCAAATTTTATTTCCCTGTTTATTTGCACTCAACCCCACGAACTACATTCTCATCCATGAATTCAAATGTGATTCTTACCATTTGTTGACTGAGACAATACCATCTCGGATCTTACATGTTTTCATAACAGGTATTAACATTTTAATTGGCCAAATCAAGAAGTAAATGAACTATAAGGTTTAAAATAATCACAATTTCTTCCAATATTAANCTCTAAGCCAATTATTAGAAAAGGACACAAAGTTTGATTTTAATCAAGAATGCATTATTATCTTTGAATTATTAAAAGAAAAACTGACTACTGCTCCTGTAATAGTTTCACCTGATTGGGAGAAACCATTTGAGCTATGTGTGATGCTAGTGATTATGCAGTTAGAGTTGTATTAGGGCAATGATATGTCAAAATTTTTAAAGTTATATATTATACAAATAAAACTCTAAAATGAAGCTCAAATTAATTATATCACTATTGAAAAAGAGTTATTGGCAATTGTCTATGCTTTTGACAAGTTCAGAACATATCTCATTGGAGCTAAATGTGTTATGCACTAATCACTCTACTTTAAGATATTTAATGTGAAAGAAGGATGAAAAACCAAGATTAATTAGATGGATTCTTCTGATGCAAGAATTTGATTTTGTGGCAGTAGATAGGAAGGGATCTGATAATCAAATAACTGATCATTTATCTAGGCTGGAACATGAAAAATCATTTGATTTTAAAAGTGAAGCTAACAAAAATTTTTCTGATGAAAAATTATACACTATTAATGAATGGCATGTACTATGGTATGTAGACATAATGAAATATATTGTTAGTGATCTTTTACTATATGAATCGGCAAAGCAAGAACAAAATAAATTTATTCATGGTGCAAAATTTTAATTTGGGATGACCTATATTTATATAAGCAATGTAAATAATAGGTTATTCGAAGATGTGTACCATATGAAGAAATTAAAAAAAAATATATTCAAAAATGTCATGATTCTGAATTTAGGGGACATTTTGGAATTGATAGAACCACATATAAAATTTTACAAGGTATATTTTATTGGCGTACTCTATTTAAGGATGTTAATACATATATAAACACATGTGATCGATGTCAGCGAGTATGAAATATTTCAAAAAGGAATGAAATGACCCTAAATTTTACATTGGAAGTTAAAATTTTTATGTTTGGGGATTAGATTTTATGGGACCATTTGTACCCTCTTTTGGAAACTTTTATATATTAATTGCAGTAGACTATATTTTCAAATGAATTGAAGTATNAAGGAGAATTAATACTAATACGATAAGTCACTGGTTGACAAATCTATATTAACTATAGAAAATTAAATTCTGTCACTTGGAAAGATCAATTTCCTTTACCTTTCTAGACCAAATGTTAGATAGATTAGCTGGGCACAAATATTTTTGCTTTTTGGATAGATCATCAAATCTTTATTANTTTTTTGTTATTTCATGGTTGTAGCAGTTATCCCAATCGTTTGAGAATTTTACGCAAACCTCTTAGAAGCTTCAAATGATCAAGTGTTTGTGCGTGGTAAGACTATTAAATTCACCTCGGAAAGAATCAATGCACTACATTAGTTAAGGGATGAATTTCATTGGAATATTCTGCATTCGATACATCTAATTTGACAGTGGATGAAGTTATTGACTTTCTAACCGATGGAAGAGGATTTTGGAAAATAAAGAATAATCATAAGGTGAACTTCTCTACTTCTATGTTAAATGCTTGGTCCAAAGCTTGGCACTATTTTATTTCTGCTCGACTCCGTCCAATAAATCATCTTATTAAAGTTACTAAGGAGAGAGCTATGTTGAATTTCTATATTCAATAAATGAAGAGTATAAACATCATCTCTCTCATTTATTGAAATGCCCATAATTCTTCTAGAGGTAGGACTATTGGACGTTTAGAATACCCAACCTTAATATTTAATTTATGTAACTAATCAGAAGTGGGTTATGATAGATCTAAAGAATTATTATGACCTCTTAAACATATCAGTAAGCCCAACGTTCATACTTATAAGTTACATGTCGGACAATGAGCTAGGGGTAGAGGCAGTGATACACCTTCTACTTCAGCTTCTAGACCTTCTACATCTAACACTACTTGTCTGAAGAATGTTATGGAGCAACTGCTTATTCAACAAGGTGATATTTTGACACTTCAAAATCAAATGAGAACTATGAATCATAATGGTGAGTATATGCAGAGGAAAGTGAATTATGAATATTCTTATAACGAGGCTATGAAAAAATATTTGAGGGGTGACATAATGTAGATTTCCCTACTTGCCCCTGCTTTACACCTTATGAGCCTGAAGATGATTTTGAAGAAGAGGATAAAGAAGATGATGATGAGGATGAAGATGTGTAGTTTACTATCATGTCTGTTTTTTGTAATTTATTTTTATGCCTTTGTTTGTTAGTTGAACTTTATTATTAAATCATGTATATTGTAAATTGTGATGTGTAGATTTAGGTTGTTTGTTTTTATTTCAGTACTGTTTGTTTTTGCAATTTACTGTTTATGTTTAAAACTCTCCTTTACTTAACAAAAATTTTTGATATATCATGTTTTACAAAATGCTTTATACCCTCTTCTTGGTACCTGCAAAGTTTCATGTTCAAAGTCCTCTACNCTGTTTATGTTTAAAACTCTCCTTTACTTAACAAAAATTTTTGATATATCATGTTTTACAAAATGCTTTATATCCTCTTCTTGGTACCTGCAAAGTTTCATGTTCAAAGTCCTCTACGTTAGTTTTATTTAATGCATTTAATGTTTTCTTTCTACTTACATTTTTCTATTAAATTCTTTACCTATTAAAAATTTAAGTTTTGGAGAAAGAAAAATTTTTCTTAAAAGAAACTAAACTTTATTTATCCTCAATAAACTATATTTTTAAAATTATTTTTAACATAACTTTTTGTATCGGAGGTCAACTTGAAGATAAGTATATTTTTTATTTTATAAATATGATTTTAGACTTAAGTAAAATACTTTAATAATAAATGTTAGTCCTAAAAGTTAAGATATTTAGTATAAAAGTATAAGGTTATTGATCCCGGCTTTCTATATAGATGTTTATTGCAATGTATGTGATTATATGCTTAATTTCCTTAATAATGATTCTTATTTTGCAACAAAGTAAAAAACTTGATCCAAAGCGAAAGCTAGGCAAATTTTTCATTATGAAGCAAAGAAGAATACAATTATAATATTTAAATATGGGATACTATGCAAGTATACGTATCATTATCAAGTAATGTAGAACTTTTTGATTAAGCTCTGAATATCGAACCCACAAGGAAAACTGGTAATATGTACTTTATAAAGCATGAGAAATTAGACNTATTTAAATATGGGATACTATGCAAGTATACGTATCATTATCAAGTAATGTAGAACTTTTTGATTAAGCTCTAAATATCGAACCCACAAGGAAAACTGGTAATATGCACTTTATAAAGCATGAGAAATTAGATAAAAAAATTTACTTAGCAAAATATTCTTACTTAAAACTTAAGATACTATAATAGGAATGAAAAATAGATTCTTTTTGTAATTTTTTATATTTAAAAATAAAGTAACCAACTAATTAACTTAACTAAATATTTGCAAGATGNATATTCTTACTTAAAACTTAAGATACTATAATAGGAATGAAAAATAGATTCTTTTTGTAATTTTTTATATTTGAAAATAAAGTAACCAACTAATTAACTTAACTAAATATTTGCAAGATTNAGGAGCAATAATATTCCTTACCATTCCTAGAGATGCTATAAAGAATATTGGCTAATCTTTAGTTTGAATAGTCTTGAAGACAGATTAGGAAATGAAGATACTAGCTCTCACTTCAAAGTTCCCTCTTCTCCCTCCACTGGGGGGCTAACATCTCGCANAGGAGCAATAATATTCCTTACCATTCCTAGAGATGCTATAAAGAATATTGGCTAATCTTTAGTTTGAATAGTTTTGAAGACAGGTTAGGAAAGGAAGATACTAGCTCTCACTTCAAAGTTCCCTCTTCTCCCTCCACTGGGGGGCTAACTTCTCGCGTGAAAACCTAAAACTACAAATCAAATTTGGGGCTTTAGCGTGTCACTCTATAAACCTTTAATTCTACAACCTTCAAATTTTATTTCCCTGTTTATTTGCACTCAACCCCACGAACTACATTCTCATCCATGAATTCAAATGTGATTCTTACCATTTGTTGACTGAGACAATACCATCTCGGATATTACATGTTTTCATAACAGGTATTAACATTTTAATTGGCCAAATCAAGAAGTAAATGAACTATAAGGTTTAAAATAATCACAATTTCTTCCAATATTAAAGACTAACACTTCATACAACCTCCATCCAATACTTAATCACTTATTATTTTAAGGAAAAAGATAAAGAAAACAACTCAGAATTCATGGCACTTGAGTTTGAAAGTAGAAATCATGCACACAAAAAATAAGTCTAAATTAAAATCAAATGTAGTCACAAAGATAAAAACTTATCTCAAAATAATATCCACCAAAGTCTTGAAGTTCCTTTANTAAAATCAAATGTAGTCACAAAGATAAAAACTTATCTCAAAATAATATCCACCAAAGTCTTGAAGTTCCTTTGAATCTCTTACTTCACTTACAATTCAAATTAAAATTTAAAATAAAAAGAAAAGTGGGCAGCGGCGGCGGTGGCAATGGGCGGCGGCCTATGGTGGTTGACACTGGATCAGTCTCCCTTTCTCTTCAATCCATGTCTTCTTTTATAATTTTCCAAAAGATGTCTTAGTATCTCTTCAAAATGTGTTATTCAATAAATCTTCTAAAAGTTGCTTCCTTTAAAATTACAATTGAATGAATTTTCATGTCCATTAACTATTTTTCACTAAGAGTTGCTTCAAACACCTCTTCAAAAATTCATCCAAGTTCAATGAATCATCAAGTAACTACTTCTAGCGCTAGCGCGAGGTACCTAGTGCTTAGGCGTGACTCTCTCTATTTAACTGGCACGTAAGTGCCAGTCCTGGGCGATTAGGCGCCTCAACTCATTTTCACACCTTCTTCATTTTTGCTTCAAATTTGATCATTTTTCACTCGTTTCACCATTTTTCATCCATTTGATTATATNATCCAAGTTCAATGAATCATCAAGTAACTACTTCTAGCGCTAGCGCGAGGTACCTAGTGCTTAGGCGTGACTTTCTCTATTTAACTGGCACGTAAGTGCCAGTCCTTGGCGATTAGGCGCCTCAACTCATTTTCACACCTTGTTCATTTTTGCTTCAAATTTGATCATTTTTCACTCGTTTCACCATTTTTCATCCATTTGATTATACCTGAAAGAAAAACACACAAATACATTTCATTAAAGTGCAATATCTCAAAAATATGTATAAAAATATGTACATAAAGTTTATATATTTTAGGTGTATCAGTTAAAACCTTATTTTTATGGGCATAAACCAATTTTTATGGAATTTTCAACTGGAGGAAATTCATTAGTTTTGATGTGCAGAGGTTGCACGATAAGATTCTTATGAAGAACAGGTTGATCAAGGAAAGAGGTTTTATCAATCGAGAATTCAATACTCCTGATACTATTGTGGAAGAAATCATTATGCAGAGGTGATGGGAAGTACTATGCTACATAAATGCGGCCGTAGTAATTCCTGTTGTGAAGGAATTTTATGCAAATATTAATGGAATTAATCAAGAAGTTGTCTATATTCGAGGCAGGTGTATGTCTTTTACTCCTTCAAGAATCAATGATTAGTTCTTAATTGAGAATGTTCTGATTTGTCATTATGTCAACTTTGCCCCTATAAGAGACAATATGAATGAAGTTTTTTGATTCTTGACGAATGAAGATGGAACTTGGGAGATCAGAGATGACAATAATGTATGCTTTCCTTCTTTATTGTTAAATTATGTGTTGNTGTTGTGAAGGAATTTTATGCAAATATTAATGGAATTAATCAAGAAGTTGTCTATATTCGAGGCAGGTGTATATCTTTTACTCCTTCAAGAATCAATGATTAGTTCTTAATTGAGAATGTTCTGATTTGTCTTTATGCCAACTTTGCCCCTATAAGAGACAATATGAATGAAGTTTTTTGATTCTTGACGAATGAAGATTGAACTTAGGAGATCAAAGATGACAATAATGTATGTTTTCCTTCTTTATTGTTAAATTATGTGTTTAAGCCTTGGTATATGTTTATTTTGGTAAAATTTCTCCCTACTACAAAAATTAGTAAAGTGACGAAGGAAAAAGAGGCCCGTGACATGAAAAAAATTTTGTAAACATCAAAGCTCAGTGTCATTATAATACCCAACTCATGTCAAGGAAATTGATTTAGGAGTGAGCATTCTAAAATCTTGGAGGTTCTTTTGAAGGATTGATTGTAACAAGAAATTGATAAATTTTTTGATATTTCATGGTTGTAGCAGTTATCCCAATCGTTTGAGAATTTTACGCAAACCTCTTAGAAGCTTCAAATGATCAAGTATTTGTGCGTGGTAAGACTATTAAATTCACCTCGGAAAGAATCAATGCACTACATTAGTTAAGGGATGAATTTCATTGGAATATTCTGCATTCGATACATCTAATTTGACAGTGGATGAAGTTATTGACTTTCTAACCGATGGAAGNACCTCGGAAAGAATCAATGCACTACATTAGTTAAGGGATGAATTTCATTGGAATATTCTGCATTCGATACATTTAATTTGACAGTGGATGAAGTTATTGACTTTCTAACCGATGGAAANTTTCTATATAGATGTTTATTGCAATGTATGTGATTATATGCTTAATTTCCTTAATAATGATTCTTATTTTGCAACAAAGTAAAAAACTTGATCCAAAGCGAAAGCTAGGCAAATTTTTCATTATGAAGCAAAGAAGAATACAATTATAATATTTAAATATGGGATACTATGCAAGTATACGTATCATTATCAAGTAATGTAGAACTTTTTGATTAAGCTCTGAATATCGAACCCACAAGGAAAACTGGTAATATGCACTTTATAAAGCATGAGAAATTAGACAAAAAAATTTACTTAGCAAAATATTCTTACTTAAAACTTAAGATACTATAATAGGAATGAAAAATAGATTCTTTTTGTAATTTTTTATATTTGAAAATAAAGTAACCAACTAATTAACTTAACTAAATATTTGCAAGATTAATGCAATATAAGTAAAATATTTTTTACTTATCATGAATTAGGAACAAGTATAGAAATTCTATTGTGGAATTATTCTAAATCTATTGTGCCGAATAGGAGCGATAATATTCTTTACTCTTACTAAAGATGGTATAAAGAACATTGGCTAATCTATAGTTTGAATAGTTTTGAAGATTGGTTAGGTAGGGAAGATACTAGTTCTCACTTTAGAGTTCCCTTTGCTCCCTCCAATTGGGGGATAACGTCTCATATCAAAAACTAAAACTATAAATCAAATTGGGGGCTTTAGCATGTCACTCTAAAGTCCTCTAATTCTACACTTTTCAAAGTTTATTTCCCTATTTATTTGCACTCAACCCCATGAACAAAATTCTCAACCATGAAATCAAATGTTATTCTTTCCCTTTGTTGACTGAGATAATACCATCTCAGATCTTACATGTTCTCACAACAGGTATTAACATCTTAATTTGTCAAATCAAGAAGTAAATGAAGTACAAGGTTTTAAATCAACACAATTTCTTCCAACATTGAAGTCTAATACTTCACACAACTTCTTTTCAACACTTAATCACTTATCATTTTAAGGAAAAAGATTAAAAAAAAAACTACTCAGAATATATGGAGAAAACACAACCACACATGAATTTAAAAGTAGAAATCATGCACACAAATAAGGAATCTAAATTAAAACCAAATGTAGTCACAAAGATAAAAACTTATCTCAAACCCTCTCCATCAAATGTCTTGAAGTTCCTTTGAATTCTCTTTCTTCACTCACAATACAAACTAAAACTTAAAAGAAAATAAAAGTGACCGGCGGCGGCGGTGATTACTTGGATGGATGATAGTTATTGGCTCGGNTGTCTTGAAGTTCCTTTGAATTCTCTTTCTTCACTCACAATACAAACTAAAACTTAAAAGAAAATAAAAGTGGCCGGCGGCGGCGGTGATTACTTGGATGGATGATGGTTGTTGGCTCGAAATGGCTAGTCTTTTCTCTTTAATGATCCAATTCTTTTTTAATAAAAATCTCAGGGGTGCCTTGGTGTCTCTTCAAAATGTGTCTCCATTCAATGAATCTTCTAGAAGTTGCTTCCTTTCAAAAGCAAATTGAATGAATTTTTGTGTCAATGGGCTATTTCTCACGTTTTTACCAAGGGTTGCTTAAAACACCTCTTCAAAAATTCATTTAAATTCAATTAATCATCAAATACCTACTTTTGGTGCTTAAGTGTGGGGTAGCTGGTGCTTAAGCATGGCTCTGTTTGTATAACTGGTGTAAGCACTAGTTTTGGGCGCTTTGACGCCTAGATCATTTTTTGCACCTTCTTCATTTTTGGTCCAAATTTGACATTTTTTCACTTCTTTTACCATTTTTCATCCATTTAATTNAAATTCAATTAATCATCAAATACCTACTTTTGGTGCTTAAGTGTGGGGTAGCTGGTGCTTAAGCATGGCTCTCTTTGTATAACTGGTGTAAGCACTAGTTTTGGGCGCTTTGGCGCCTAGATCATTTTTTGCACCTTCTTCATTTTTTGTCCAAATTTGACATTTTTTCACTTCTTTTACCATTTTTCATCCATTTAATAATACTTGCAAGAAAAACACACAAACACCTTTCATTAAAGCACAATATCTCAAAAAATGGGTATAAAAATATGTATAAAATGTCTATATATTTTAGGTATATCAAAATCCCCCAAACTTAAAATATTACTTGTCCTCAAGTGACACTTCAATCTTTTAGAATTAAATAAGTTCATGATGTATATGAGTTTCTTTAGGAGTTACTAAAATTTTGATGTAGAAATATAGTAGTACAATTTAGGAGTTTCTTTAGGAGTTACTAAAATTTTGATTTAGAAATATAGCAGTCTAATTTAGAAAAATTATTAGTAAATGAGACCAACTTAGAGTTTAGAAATTTTTAATGTTAAGAAATATGAAAATATGAGTTTCTATCTAGCTCAAAGATATTTTAGATATTCCATAATATCCACATATTTATAGAGTTTAGGCATTCTATAATCTTCACTTAAAAATTCTTTTTAAGCATAATTTTACTTACCATATTATATCCTTAAGCTTAAGAGTTTCTCAAGTCTTATACTTTAGAAAGATCAGATGTGTAACCAATTTTTGATTAGACACTAACTCTCAAGCTCCTCCTCCATTTTTTAATTTTTCTTTTTTTCTTTTCCANTGTAACCAATTTTTGATTAGACACTAACTCTCAAGCTCCTCCTCCATTTTTTAATTTTTCTTTTTTTCTTTTTCAAACAAGGATTATAATATATGAATATGCCTTTAATGATTTTGAATTCCACTTTTCCTTTCCTAAAACAAAGAGTTGATATATTTTCTTTACTTAAAAACATAATAATAGNATTTTGAATTCCACTCTTCCTTTCCTAAAACAAAGAGTTGATATATTTTCTTTACTTAAAAACATAATAATAATTTTTTGAAAATTACTTTCAATAAAAGATTTAAATTTCAAAAATAAAATTCTAAATCTTCTATACTTTTCAAACATACAATTTCTCCTACCAAAGATAGTTAGACTATACTTATCATTTTCCACACTTAAAATTTTTAACTTTAAGTTTTTTCTTCATTACTATAAATTTTAACTAAATTCTCTTACTCATTTTTATATTCAAAACTTTACTTCCCTAATATAACTTCATATACATAATCATTTTTCTTCAACTCAAAATCAAATTTATTTGAAATACATTTAAGAACAAATAAATTTCAAGTTTTTGGAAAAAAATTTTTATCTCTCCCCCAAATTTAAATTTTTAATAGAATAAAACATTTTAGCATCAGATATAAATATTGGCAAGAATGAAAACTAAAAATAACATGCTAGTAGGAATTTTTACATCCTAAATATGCAAGTACAAAAATTAAAAATAAGAGTAAAAATTAAATTGATCAAATTTTTATTTACTTAACATATAGAGATTCATTGGACTTCTATGCAGTGGAGTATAACATAAAAGAAAACAAGTACACTAACAAACATTCACAACTGCACCTAAAGAAAAATATCTAGTAGTAAATTATAAATTTTAAACATGTAGCTTTTAAGTGACAAGTTAGCTATATTCTAAATCTTCATAAAATCCAGAATTAAGTTCAGCACAGACTAAATAAATACACTAAACAACACTGTTAACACAATTACTACCACAAAAAATAATAACTATTCACAAAAAAACATGAATACATCACAATAAAGTCTAATGAAACAAAACACAACAAAAACTAAGTGTCTCAACAAATACAACTCCAAACNTTTAATAGAATAAAACATTTTAGCATCAGATATAAATATTGGCAAGAATGAAAACTAAAAATAACATGCTAGCAGGAAGTTTTACATCCTAAATATGCAAGTACAAAAATTAAAAATAAGGGTAAAAATTAAATTGATCAAATTTTTATTTACTTAACATATAGAGATTCATTGGACTTCTATGCAGTGGAGTATAACATAAAAGAAAACAAGTACACTAACAAACATTCACAACTGCACCTAAAGAAAAATATCTAGTAGTAAATTATAAATTTTAAACATGTAGCTTTTAAGTGACAAGTTAGCTATATTCTAAATCTTCATAAAATCCAGAATTAAGTTCAGCACAGACTAAATAAATAGACTAAACAACACTGTTAACACAATTATTACCACAAAAAATAAAAACTATTCACAAAAAAACATGAATACATCATAATAAAGTCTAATGAAACAAAACACAACAAAAACTATGTGTCTCAACAAATACAACTCTAAATNAAATGTGCGTTAACTTCCATCACTTTTGCTTCAATTGAAGCCACGTCAGCCTCAATTTTAGTGATTTTCTCCGCTATCCCTTCGATACCGACGGCAAGTAAACCTTTATATAATTCTTGCGCACTCTAACTAATAAAATTCTTTCTCATTACCTCCTCCTTTTTCTTCAAATCACTCTCCCAAGATTACATTTTCCCAAAACTCTCACTTTTCACTTAGGATTTAGGGTTAGAATTGAATTGTGGTAGAAATCTTTACATAACCCTTCTATTTATAGGCTCCAAACTCTCCTATAACTCCTAG
Source organism: Phalaenopsis hybrid cultivar (assembly GCA_002079205.1). Lineage (NCBI taxonomy): Eukaryota > Viridiplantae > Streptophyta > Magnoliopsida > Asparagales > Orchidaceae > Phalaenopsis > Phalaenopsis hybrid cultivar. Next base: position 42,490 of record JXCR01131002.1, on the reverse strand, counting down.
GCACATCCTAGAACTGCTCTCCCACATTAAAGCCAACCAAATCTCAGTTAAAGCTTCTAGAAACTGAAATTTGCACATGTTTTTTAACTGACACACTTAAGCGTCGGTTATTGGTGTTTAAGTGTCGGTGGTCAATTAAGCACAAGTCAACTTAACGTCCTAATACTCATTGTAACATGTTTATATCATCTATTAAGGTCTTAGAATAATAAATAACTTATTATATATTTAAAACACTACCAAAATTCTCTAAATCAAACTCAACAACATAACAATAAAAACAAACACATTGATAACTATGGGTTGCCTCTCACAGAGCGCTTGGTCTAATGTCGTCAGCCCAACGTAACCAATGCTTATTCTGGATGACCCAACATTATAAAATCATTTAATTTAAGTTGGTCACCTAGAAATTAGGATTTCAACCTATGGCTATTCACTTTGAGTATTTTGTCAGTTTTAGGATCTTTGNAGCCCAACGTAACCAATGCTTATTCTGGATGACCCAACATTATAAAATCATTTAATTTAAGTTGGTCACCTAAAAATTAGGATTTCAACCTATGGCTATTCACTTTGAGTATTTTGTCAGTTTTAGGATCTTTAATATCCACAGCTCCATAGGGATAAAATTTCATCACAAAAAATGGGCCCATCCACTTGGACTTAATTTTGCCTAGAAATAATCTTAACCTTGAATTATAAAGCAAAACTTGTTGTCCTGGCTGAAAAATTTTTGTCAGAATCCTCCGATCATACCACATCTTCATCGTTTCTTTGTAAATCTTAGCACTTTCATAAGATTCATTACTTATCTCTTCAAGCTCATTCAATTGCAATAGCCTTTTCTCACCAACATTCTTTAAATTATAATTAAATCCTTTAATATACCAATATGCTTTATGCTCAAGTTCAACTGATAAGTGATACGCTTTCCCAGATATTAGCCTGTATAGGGACATTCCTATAAGAGTTATGTATGCAGTCCTATAAGCCCACAAAGCATACTAAAGTTTGACTGACCAACCCATTTTGGTTGGATTTACAAAATTTTCCAATATTCTTTTAAATTCACGATTGGATAATTTAGCAAAACCACTTGTCTGAGGATGAAAAGTAGTAACATTTATATGGTTAATATGATATTTATTTAATAACTTTTCAATTATTGCATTTCTGAAATGACTTCTCCAGCCAGTTATAATTACTCTTGACATCCCAAATCTACGAAATATGTCTGTTCTTAAAAAAATTGCAGCACTCTGAGCATCACATCGACAACTTCAATCCATTTGGATAAATAATCTACTACTAACAATATATATAAATTCCTGAAAGATGGTATAAATGGTCCTATGAAATCTAATCCACAAACATCAAATATCTTAACTTCTAACACATAATTGAGGGGCATCTCATTCCTCCTATAAATATTGCCTATTTGTTGACATCNACTTCAATCCATTTGGATAAATAATCTACTACTAACAATATATATAAATTCCTGAAAGATGGTATAAATGGTTTTATGAAATCTAATCCACAAACATCAAATATCTTAACATCTAACACATAATTGAGGGGCATCTCATTCCTCCTATAAATATTTCCTATTTGTTGACATTAATCACAAGTTTTGATATAAGCGTTAACATCTCTAAAGATTGTTGGAAAATAAAATCCAAATTGTAAACTTTTGTAAGTCAATTTTTCAACATCTCTAAAAATTGTAGGCCAATAAAATTCAAATTGTAAAATTTTGTATGTTGTTTTATCAACATTAATATAAGCATTAACATCTCTAAAAATTGTAGGCCAATAGAATCCAGATTATAAAATTTTGTATGTTGTTTTATCAACACTGTCCCCCAAGGCCAATAGAATCCAGATTGTAAAATTTTGTATGGTTTTTTATCAACACCAAAATGTCCCCCAAAATCAGAATTATTACAATTTTTGGATAATTTCATAAGTTTCTTCTAAAGACACACATATTCAAATAATAAGATCCTTTTCTTGTTTATATAAAAATGGGTCATCCCAAAAATAAATCTTAGCTTCAGATAAAAATTTCATCTTCTGTTGGTATGTCATTCCATAAGGTATAATATCACTAACAATAAAATTCATAATGTCAGCATACCACAGAACACACCACTTATTAACATTGAACAAATCTTCATCTAAAAATGTTCATTAATATCCTTTTCAAAATAGAGTGATTTTTCTAATTCAAGCCTGGACAGATGTTCAGAAATTTGATTCTCAGCTCCTCTCCTATCTACCATTTTGGAGAAAATTCTTGCAAAAGAAGAATCCAACTTATAAGTCTAGGTTTTGCATCCTTCTTTTTCATTAAATACTTAATTGCAGATTGATCTGTATGCTTAATATATTCAGTTCCAATTAAGTATGATCTAAATTTATTAAAAACATATACTACTGCTAATAACTCTTTCTCAGTTGTGGTAAAATTAATTTGAGTTTCATTAAGTGTTCTACTAGCATAGTAGATAAATTTGAAAATCTTATCATGCTTCTATCCTAAAATAGATCTAATAGCATAATCACTAGCATCTTACATTAATTCAATAGGTTTTTCCCAATCTGGTGAAACTATAATTGGTGCATTGACTAATTTTTCCTTTAATAATTCAAAAGATTTTAGGCACACTTTATCAAAATTAAAAATTACATTTTTTTCANTCCCTTGCTTCTCTTCATTCTTGACGTCATTTCTAAAACAAATTATATAAAATTCACAATGAATACCAAATTCAACTCTAAATCATTGAACTCAACTCTTAAAAGCTTAAACTTCTAAATCCATGTTTTTTCCATTTATTATTCTCAAATTTTCACCATGAATAGTGATTTTCAGATAGCTTAAAAATGTGCTCAAAATACATGGTGAAAATAAAATNTCCCTTGCTTCTCTTCATTCTTGACGTCATTTCTAAAACAAATTATATAAAATTCACAATGAATACCAAATTTAACTCTAAATCATTGAACTCAACTCTTAAAAGCTTAAACTTCCAAATCCATGTTTTTTCCATTTATTATTCTCAAATTTTCACCATAGATAGTGATTTTCAGGTAGCTTAAAAATGTACTCAAAATACATGGTGAAAATAAAAATTTTTTACATAGAAATGAAGCTCTTACCTCAAGGATATCAAATCTAGTAATTTTTTGCTGCAAACCATAAAGAAATCTCCAAAATAGGTGTGCCCTAACTTCAAAATTGTGAAAACCCGAGGAAGAAGAAGAAGGCAAGGTGCAAAAATGGTGTTTTTCGGACCGAATCATCACTTAAAACATTCACAAACCGGTTTACGTGAATCAACGCTTAAGCGCGGGGTCTTGGCACTTAGGCGCCAGTGCACAGAGTTTGATTTTTTTGATTTAAATCAAATGCACTCTTAGCCTAAGTCAACTATCCCTATACGGTCTCACAACTCTATAATAACTATTTTCTTCTCTTTTAACTCTCCTTTTACTTAAGATTCACCAATCTTAACTAATTTGATTCAACGCAAAATAACATGAAATTTTGCTCAAAAAAACACTTATATTCATTTACAAATGATTACAAGCATTTTTAATGCATAGANAACCGGTTTACGTGAATCAACGCTTAAGCGCGGGGTCTTGGCACTTAGGCGCCAGTGCACAGAGTTCGATTTTTTTGATTTAAATCAAATGCACTCTTAGCCTAAGTCAACTATCCCTACACGGTCTCACAACTCTATAATAACTATTTTCTTCTCTTTCAACTCTCCTTTTACTTAAGATTCATCAATCTTAACTAATTTGATTCAACGCAAAATAACATGAAATTTTGCACAAACAAACACTTATATTCATTTACAAATGATTACAAACATTTTTAATACATAGATTCTCCATCCAAATGGTCTTGGGTGAGAAAATTCCTAAACACAATCACTAGAAAATCATCACATTGATGACATACTAAACACACTTAACATTAACAATCAAATACTAAACACAGTCACTAAACCACAAACTTAATTCCATTCTCCATTCGGTGGAACAAATCCTGACCTATAATTAGTCTCTTCTTCAGCATTTGGAATGTAAATCTGAAAGAACGGACAATGATTAATAACTCAGGTTGAATTTTCTTCAATCCATTTGTTCTTCAAATACATAGTCTTGTCTGATTCTTCTATAAAACTAGTATGACTAAACTGTAACTTAAGTTATCATCCCATATGATCCAAATGTGCGTTAACTTCCATCACTTTTGCTTCAATTGAAGCCACGTCAGCCTCAATTTTAGTGATTTTCTCCGCTATCCCTTCGATACCGACGGCAAGTAAACCTTTATATAATTCTTGCGCACTCTAACTAATAAAATTCTTTCTCATTACCTCCTCCTTTTTCTTCAAATCACTCTCCCAAGATTACATTTTCCCAAAACTCTCACTTTTCACTTAGGATTTAGGGTTAGAATTGAATTGTGGTAGAAATCTTTACATAACCCATCTATTTATAGGCTCCAAACTCTCCTATAACTCCTAGGCACATCCTAGAACTGCTCTCCCACATTAAAGCCAACCAAATCTCAGTTAAAGCTTCTAGAAACTGAAATTTGCACATGTTTTTTAACTGACACACTTAAGCGTCGGTTATTGGTGTTTAAGTGTCGGTGGTCAATTAAGCACAAGTCAACTTAACGTCCTAATACTCATTGTAACATGTTTATATCATCTATTAAGGTCTTAGAATAATAAATAACTTATTATATATTTAAAATACTACCAAAATTTTCTAAATCAAACTCAACAACATAACAATAAAAACAAACACATTGATAACTATGGGTTGCCTCTCACAGAGCGCTTGGTCTAATGTCGTCAGCCCAACGTAACCAATGCTTATTCTGGATGACCCAACATTATAAAATCATTTAATTTAAGTTGGTCACCTAGAAATTAGGATTTCAACCTATGGCTATTCACTTTGAGTATTTTGTCAGTTTTAGGATCTTTGATATCCACAGCTCCATAGGGATAAAATTTCATCACAAAAAATGGGCCCATCCACTTGGACTTAATTTTGCCTAGAAATAATCTTAACCTTGAATTATAAAGCAAAACTTGTTGTCCTGACTGAAAAATTTTTGTCAGAATCCTCCGATCATACCACATCTTCATCGTTTCTTTGTAAATCTTAGCACTTTCATAAGATTCATTACTTATCTCTTCAAGCTCATTCAATTGCAATAGCCTTTTCTCACCAACATTCTTTAAATTATAATTAAATCCTTTAATATACCAATATGCTTTATGCTCAAGTTCAACTGATAAGTGATACGCTTTCCCAGATATTAGCCTGTATAGGGACATTCCTATAAGAGTTATGTATGCAGTCCTATAAGCCCACAAAGCATACTAAAGTTTGACTGACCAACCCATTTTGGTTGGATTTACAAAATTTTCCAATATTCTTTTAAATTCACGATTGGATAATTTAGCAAAACCACTTGTCTGAGGATGAAAAGTAGTAACATTTATATGGTTAATATGATATTTATTTAATAACTTTTCAATTATTGCATTTCTGAAATGACTTCTCCAGCCAGTTATAATTACTCTTGACATCCCAAATCTACGAAATATGTCTGTTCTTAAAAAAATTGCAGCACTCTGAGCATCACATCGACAACTTCAATCCATTTGGATAAATAATCTACTACTAACAATATATATAAATTCCTGAAAGATGGTATAAATGGTCCTATGAAATCTAATCCACAAACATCAAATATCTTAACTTCTAACACATAATTGAGGGGCATCTCATTCCTCCTATAAATATTGCCTATTTGTTGACATTAATCACAAGTTTTGATATAAGCGTTAACATCTCTAAAGATTGTTGGAAAATAAAATCCAAATTGTAAACTTTTGTAAGTCAATTTTTCAACACCAAAATGTCCCCCAAAATCAGAATTATGACATTTTTGGATAATTTCATAAGTTTCTTCTAAAGACACACGTATTCAAATAATAAGATCCTTTTCTTGTTTATATAAAAATGGGTCATCCCAAAAATAAATCTTAGCTTCAGATAAAAATTTCATCTTCTGTTGGTATGTCATTCCATAAGGTATAATATCACTAACAATAAAATTCATAATGTCAGCATACCACAGAACACACCACTTATTAACATTGAACAAATCTTCATCTAAAAATGTTCATTAATATCCTTTTCAAAATAGAGTGATTTTTCTAATTCAAGCCTGGACAGATGTTCAGAAATTTGATTCTCAGCTCCTCTCCTATCTACCATTTTGGAGAAAATTCTTGCAAAAGAAGAATCCAACTTATAAGTCTAGGTTTTGCATCCTTCTTTTTCATTAAATACTTAATTGCAGATTGATCTGTATGCTTAATATATTCAGTTCCAATTAAGTATGATCTAAATTTATTAAAAACATATACTACTGCTAATAACTCTTTCTCAGTTGTGGTAAAATTAATTTGAGTTTCATTAAGTGTTCTACTAGCATAGTAGATAAATTTGAAAATCTTATCATGCTTCTATCCTAAAATAGATCTAATAGCATAATCACTAGCATCTTACATTAATTCAATAGGTTTTTCCCAATCTGGTGAAACTATAATTGGTGCATTGACTAATTTTTCCTTTAATAATTCAAAAGATTTTAGGCACACTTTATCAAAATTAAAAATTACATTTTTTTCAAGTAAATGGCATAGAGGCTTAGCAATTTTTGAAAAATCTTTAATATACCGCCTGTAGAATCCAGCATGACCTAAAAAACTTCTAATTTCCTTCACACTTATTAGGTAAGATAAATTAGCAATCACTTGAATTTTTGCAGGGTCTACTTCCATACCATTTTATGAAATTTGATATCCCAAAACTATTCCTCCGGTTATAATAAATTGGCATTTTTCCCAGTAAAGGACTAAATTTATTTCTTCACAGCGCTTAAGAACTTATGATAAATGTTCTAAACATGATTCAAAAGAAGTTTCAAACACTAAAAAATTATCCATAAAAACTTCAATCCCTTTTTCATTTAAATCACAAAAAATAGACATCATGCATCTTTGAAATGTAGCAGAGCATTACATAAACCAAAGGACATTCTTCTAAAAGTAAATGTGTCATAAGGATTGGGAAAAGTTATTTTCTCTTGATCTTTAAAAGCAATTTATATTTGGTGATAACCAGTATATCCATCCAGAAAAAAAAGTATTTATGCCCAGTAAGTCTATACAGCATTTGATCTAGAAAGGGTGGTGGAAAATGATCTTTCCTAGTGGCGAGATTTAATTTTATATAATCAATTCATATTCTCCATCCTGTGACTTGCCTTGTTGGTATTAACTTGTTATGTTCATTCAAAGTCACAGTCACTCCTTATTTCGTAGGAACGTAGTGAATTGGACTAACCGATACATTATCTGAAATAGGGTAGATAATTCCAGCATCTAACAACTTCTTTCATAGTATGATTTAATTTCCTTTGAGGATCAACTATGGGTTTGTAGTTCTCTTCCATATGAATTTATGCATACAAAGTGAAGGACTGATTTTTTAATATCAACAACTATCCATTCAAAAGCTTTTTTGTAACTCTTTAAAGTTTTCATCAAAGTTAATGTTGAGGAATCACCTAAAAAAGCATACTTCAAATGTTTAGGAAGTAACTTCATCTCAAACTCAGGAGGTTTTTCAATTGATGGATAAAAAGATTTATCTTTTTTTGTTGTGTCTAAAACCTTAAAACTTTCTCGAACATAATTTGAATCTTCCTTATATAAATCTTCATATTGTTCTAATTCCTCTTCTTGCTCTTGTTCCAACTCTTTCATTTCAGACTTCTCTTCATAAGTTGCTTTGAAATGACATTCACTTAAATATCTTATCACATCTATTCTTTAGCTTTCATCATATTTACCTTTTGCATGATATTTCATTGATTTGAAATATTAAAAGTAATTGTTTGATCATTGACGCGCATAGTTAATTCTTCTTTCTGCACATCTATCATGCTCTTGTTGTAGCTAGGAAAGGTCCTCCCAAAATGATAGGTATCTTCTTATCTTCCTCCATATCTAGCACAGTGAAATCAACAGGAAGATAAATTGATCCACTTTCACTAGGACATCTTCTATAACTCCTTTAGGATAGGTTATTGAACAATCTGCTAACTTCAGAGTTACAGTAGTAAGGGTTATTTCTCCTAATCCTAATATTTTAAAAATTATTAAAGACATAAGGTTGATGCTTGCACCTAAATCATATAAAGCTTTCCCATAAAATTTATCTTCTATTGCACATGAAATTGTGAAGCTACTAGGATCTTTAAGCTTTTTAGGAAACTTTTTTGAATTATAGTAATGTACTCCTCACTAATTGTAACAATTTTGTTATCTTCAAACTTCATTTTCCTGTTAATAATATCCTTCTTAAACTTCACATAGCTTGACATTTGTTCTAAGGCTTCAACAAATGAAATATTAATTGTAAGCTTCTTTAAAATTTCTAAAAATTTTTAAAATTGTTTGTCAAACTTTTGTTATCGGAGCCTCTGAGGAAATGGAGGTGGTTATTTTTCCAGGCCAACTTTAAGTGGAGAAATAGGTCTCTCTAAACTTTTCAGAGCATCCTCTTTTGGTTCTTCAATTTCTTCTCTCTCTACGTCAGTGTCTTTTTGAACTCTACCTTCCCATTCTCTTCTGTTTCTAAGTTGAACGACTTTTACTTGCTCTTTATTATGGTCTTTTGGATTTACTTCTATATTACTACGAAGTGTTCCTTAGGATCTATTACTTAATGAATTTGTTATTTGTCCAAACTAATTCTTAATATTTCTAATTGTAGCTCGTTGACTTCGTATCTGATTTCCCATTTATAACACCACTTCTTCTATAGACAACTTTTTCTCCTTAAATTGTGGATTAATGTTAAAACTTGGAGGGTAAGTAGGACTATAATTACTTTTCCCTTAGTTGTTTCAGTTTCCCAATGAGTTTACTTGATAGTTCCCTCATTGCTGATTATTACCACCCAAAGTATTATTCCACTTAAAGTCAGGATGGTTATTCCAACCTGGGTTATAATAATATAAATATGGGGTTTTCTGCTTGTTATTTATGACATTCAAAGTTTTTAATGATGCTTGAGAATCTACCATTTGGCCTAATGAATTCTCTTTAATCATTGCAATTAGTTGATAAAAATTCATTTCAAATTGGTCTAACTTCCTTGAAATTGCAGCAACTTGATTTGCTAACATAGCTAGTGCATCAATTTCATGAATATTGGCTACTTTCTTAAGATTTACCCTTTCAGAAGACTATTGAAAATTATTTTTAGTCATTTATTCAATTAAAGCATAAGCATCATTAAATCTTTTGACATCAATGAACAACAATAACAACATCAATAATAGATCTAAGAGATCCAGCTAATACATTGTAAAATGTTTGATTTATTAACCTATCTGGTATAGCATGGTGTGGACACATTCTTAAAATTTCTTTAAATCATTACCTTGCTTATAAATAGATTCCCCTTCAAACTGACAAAAAAGATGTAATATCATTTCTAAGCTTTGCAGTCTTTTATGGTGAAAAATATTTAGCAAGAAATTTCTGTGTTAAATCATNAAATCATTACCTTGCTTATAAATAGATTCCCCTTCAAACTGACAAAAAAGATGTAATATCATTTCTAAGCTTCGCAGTCTTTTATGGTGGAAAATATTTAGCAAGGAATTTCTGTGTTAAATCACCCCAAGTTCTGATAGATCTAGATGATAATGAATACAAACATATCTTAGCCTTCTACCTCAATGAGAAATGAAATAATCTAAGTCTTATAGCATCATCTGATACATCATCATATTTAAATGTAGCGCATAATTCTAGAAATTTGACAAGATGTAAATTCGGATCATCAGTTGGTTCTCCCCCAAACTGATTATTTAATATCATTTGGTTAATAACAGGTTTGAGCTCATGTGAATTAGCCACTACAACAGGTTTTTGAATACTATAATGAAGTTCATCCACCGTAGGGTTTGCATAATCTCTTAAAGGTCTAAACTCTTCAACATTTTGATTATTTTGATTTGCCATTTCTTGAAATTGTTCAGTTATTTTTAATTTTTTATTTTTTTCTAATTGTTCTATCTAATTCAGAATCGNGCATAATCTCTTAAAGGTCTAAACTCTTCAACATTTTGATTATTTTGATTTGTCATTTCTTGAAATTGTTCAGTTATTTTTAATTTTTTAATTTTTTCTAATTGTTCTATCTAATTCAGAATCATAAGGCATAAGTCCTATGGAACCTAAACTACACATTCATTATTATAAAACACATAAAATAAAATATAAAAAAATAAAAACACACAAACAAGAACTTAATTTAAAAACAACACTGCAATATTTATATAATAAATCTTAAAGTTTAAATAAGACTTTATAAAAATAGAAATTTTGCTTTCTAAAAACCACTTTTGAAAATCTGTAATGTTTCCCCAGCAACGACACCAAAAACTTGATCCCAACTTTCTATATATATGTTTATGAGATGTATTCGCTTGTATGCTTAATTCAATTAATAATGATTCTTATTTTGCAACAAAGTTAAAAACTTGATCCAAAGCAAAAGCTAGGCAAATTTTTCACTATGAATCAAAGAATAATACAGTTATAATATTTAAATATGGGATACTACGCAAGTATATGTATTGTTATCAAGTAATATATGACTTTTTGATTAAANATGATTCTTATTTTGCAACAAAGTTAAAAACTTGATCCAAAGCAAAAGCTAGGCAAATTTTTCACTATGAATTAAAGAATAATACAGTTATAATATTTAAATATGGGATACTACGCAAGTATACGTATTGTTATCAAGTAATATATGACTTTTTGATTAAGCCCCAAATATAAAACCCATAAGGAAAACTGGCAATATGCACTTTATAAAATAGGAGAAATTAGATAAAAAAAGTTTTACTCAGCAAAATATTCTTACTTAAACTTAAGATACTATAATAGGAATAAAAATTTGATTCTTTTTTTTTAAATTTGTGATATTTGAAAATAAAGTAAGCAACTAATTAACTTAACTAAATATTTGCAAGATAAAGGCAATATAAGTAAAATATCTTTTTACTTATCAAGAATCAATAAGAAGTATAAAAATTTTATTGTGGAATTATTCTAAATGTGTTATGACAAATAGAAGCAATAATATTCTTTACCCTTACTAGAGATGTTATAAAGAACATTGGCCAATCTATAGTTTGAATAGCTTTGAAGGTCGGTTAGGTAGGAAAGATACTAGCTCTCACTCTAGAGTTTCCTCTTCTCCCTCCACCTGGGGGATAACATCTCGTATCAAAACCTAAAACTATAAATTAATTTGGGGGTTTTAGCCTGTCACTCTAAAGTCCTCTAATTCTACACCCATGAAAGTTTATTTCTTTATTTATTTGCACTCAACCCCATGAACTACATTATCATCCATGAAATCAATATGTGATTCTTACCATTTTTTGACTGAGACAATACCATCTCGGATCTTACATATTCTCACAACATGTATTAGCATCTTAACTGGCCAAATTGAGAAGTAAATGAAGTACAATATTTCAAATCAACACAACTTCTTTCAACATTGAAGTCTAATACTTAACACAACTTCTTTTCAACACTTAACCACTTATCATTTTAAGGAAAAAGATAAAGAAAACTACTTAGAATCTATGGAGAAAACACAACCACACATGAGTTTAAAAGTAGAAATCATGCACACAAACAAGAAATATAAATTAAAACCAATTGTAGTCACAAAGATAAACACTCATCTCAAATTCTCTCCACCAAATGTCTTGAAGTTCCTTTGAATTCTCTTCCTTCACTAACAATACAAACTAAAACTTAAAATAAAATAAAAGTGGCTGGTGGCGGCGACGGTGACGAGCGGTGGCAATGAAAGTTACTTGGATGGATGATGGTTGTTTGCTTAGAATGTCTTGCCTTTTCTCTTTGATGATACAAGTTTTCTTTAATAAAAATTCTAGGGGTGCCTTGGTGACTCTATTCAATGAATCTTCTAGAAGTTTCCTCATTTCAAAAGCTAATTGAATGAATTTTCGTGTCCATGGGCTATTCCCATGTTTTTACCAAGGGTTGCTTCAATCACCTCTTCAAAAATTCATCTAAATTCATTAAATCATCAAATAACTACTTCTGGCACTTAAGCACAGTGTATTTGGTGCTTAGGCACAACTCTCTTTGCATAACTGGCGCGTAAGTGCAAGTTCTGGGCGCTTAGGCGCCTCAGTTTATTTTTTGCACCTTTTCATTTTTTGTCCAAATTTGACCCTTTTCGCTCCTTTTAACATTTTTCATCTATTTGATTATACCTGTAAGAAAAATGCACAAATACCTTTCATTAAAGCATAATATCTAAAAAATATGTATAAAAATGTGTATAAAAAGTTTATATATTTTAAGTATATCAGCTATGTGTTTAATATTTAAATTAAAGGAAATTTTATTTTTGAAATATTAAGTGAGTTTTAGATTTATAGAAAAAGAAAGGATTGAGATTTTATGAAAAATATTTTTCAAAGCTAATATGCGTTTATAAGTGAGAAATGTAAGAAGTTTTAACTTTATGAAGAATATAGTGAAGTTCAAAATCATTAAAGGCTATACAGATATAGTGATCCTCACATGAAAAAGAAAATAAAAGAAAGGATTGAAAATTATCTTAAAAGAAAAACAAAAGAAAAATAAAAGCAAAAAGAAAAATATATGTGAGGAGATGCCTAATCAAAAATTGGCTTCACTTGAAACAACTTAAGGAAAGAATCTTAAGTACATTTCTAAATTTATATTAAAATATTAGTATATTTACCAATGATGTTCTCATGAAATTCTTTGTCATATGATTCTTCTAAGCATCCTTAATATGACGAATTACAATTATTCTTGAAATGAATAGAAAATCAAAATTCTTAGACTTGATTAGTATATATTCTTACATCTTTAGTTTTAACCAAAGTTATTAAAAAAAAATTTAAAGTCTTACTATTATCTTTATAAAACAAAAACTATAAAAGTTTTTAAGTTATGCTCACTACCTTAAGTCGTACTTTTTATGGAGTAAAAGAGTTACTTTAGGACAAGTAAAAGTTAAGTGTTATATCACCGAATATAAGTTTTTGCATTTAGAGCTTAAACATATATCACCGAATATAAGTTTATCATTTCTAAGCTTCATAGTTAAGTGCTATATATCACCGAGTATAAGTTTATGCATTTACATATATGCTTGTATTTAATGCAGGTATACTAAGTTTATGCATTTAGAGCTTAAAGGATGCAAAAAAGATGAAATTTGGAGTTAAAAGATGGTGCTTTCAAAAATTGAACTTGTGCACAACTAGCGCCTAAGTTCCAAAATCTAGAGAAGATGGTGCCTAGGTGCCAGATTTTGGCGCCTAGGTGCCGGAGACGGGTATTTTCACAAATGCATTGAATTTGGACGGATTTTGAAGGGGTGCCTAAGGAGACTCTTGGGAAATTTGTCCCTACATTATAAAAAAGTGTTCTATGTCAGAAGAAGTGGTGTGTGTGAGTGTGGCGTGTGAAGCAAGTGTGTGGGAGAGTTTGGAGAGTGTTCTCTAAGAGTTGTAAGAGGAGAGGGAAAGTGAGAGATTTCTTCTTCCCTACATTTTTAAGAGAGAATTGAGTGTTATTGTAAAGAGAGAAAGAGATTTAAAGGAGCTTCAATGCATTTGCTTGGAGAGGAGATCAAGTTAAGTTGTTTTAATTTTCTTTCTTATTTTGTGAACTTATTTTTATATATAAAATCCATGTTTTATTGTATCTTCCTCATGAATTCTTGGTAGGTTTGTTTGTCCTTCTCTCTAGAAAGAGATATGATTATGTGAAGAATCAAGATTATTGTGCAATATTTTAATTTTAAAATTGTGATGATTCAAACTTTGAACTTCACTTACTTTTTGATATGACCAATTAAATTATTAAAATTTATTGTGAAAAATACGATCCGAAAAAGTTATTCTTTCTACAATAAAGTAAGAATCACATTTGATTTTATGGATGAGAATGTAGTTCATGGGGGTTGAGTGTAAATAAATAATGAAATATTCATTGATGGGCGTAGAATTAGAGATTTTAGGGTAAAATCCCTAATTTGGTCTAGGAGTTTGGAAACTAAAGCGAGATGTTAGCCCTCAGGAAAGAGAAATGTGGGAACTCTAGGGTGAGAGCCAGTATCTTCCCAGCCTAACCATAGATTTAGGGACTAAACACTGAATTAGTTAATGTTTTTTATCGCTTGTAAAAAGGATAAAGAATAAAATTTCTCCTATTTGGCATAAAACAAGCTTCTTCAATTTGATAATTCACTGACTATAACTTCATTGTAAAGGGAATGATACTTTCTTAAATTTGAACTGTTTGGCACAAAACCTAGTTTGGTTTTAGTAAATTTAACTTTGAATTTTAGATATTAGCGCAGTAAACACAGTTTATTTAGTGGCACTAAACAAATTTTGACCTGATTACTTACTTACGTTTTCTATAGTTTAAATATTGTGTCTTTGTGTTATTACCATAAAAATTTTCACCTCCCTATAGAGTCGATACTTAGGACTCCATTAGAGCCCTTTATTACTTGAGTGATATATATACTTGCGTTTGCAACCTAGTGACGATTTGAAATTTAAAGTGCACCTTTATTCACTAGGAGTGGCAGCTTTAAATAATTTAAAAGAGAAAACTTATTATACTGAAGTAAATATTTTAAAAGAGAAATTTTATTATAATGAAGTAAATTTTATTGTGATTGTTCTGCATATTTTCTAGTATAGCCGTCGTGTGTGTTGTCATGTTGAAGAACATTTATAATGCACACAAAAGTCCCATAACACTTCTACAATCGCTAAAGCCTTTTGGTAAGGCAAATGTGGATTTACAAGGAAGATCTCGAGCTAGAGCTTTTGACATTCCATCTACTTCAGCTTCGAGACCTTCTACCTCTAGTATTTTTACTCATTCAGCTTTTAGTTTGTACACTGTACTGGAGCAGCTGCAGAACAACAAGATGATATACTCTTTGTACAGTGTCAGCTTCAAGAGAATGAAGAACATTGGGAGCATTTGGAACATTATCTGAAACACAAAAGTGATTATGAAGCAAGTTTCAATACGTTTCTAGTGACCTTTTAAGAGGAGACCAGAGCATAGAGTTCCCTGCTTATCCTCCTTATCAGAATTTTCAACACCACAAGGCTACGAATCATGGTGATGATGAGGAGGAGGAGGAGTAGGAGGAGGAGTGGTGATTCTGATGTCTTTAGTTACTTTCTCTAGTTATTGTTGACTTTTAGTTATTTTGATTGTATTAGACCTTATGATGTTTATGTTTACTACTGATATGGATTTTGTACTTTTTAGTTTTCATTGCATTACAATTTCCTTTTGCTCCACTTCATATATATATATATATATATTGCNGTATTAGACCTTATGATGTTTATGTTTACTACTGATATGGATTTTGTACTTTTTAGTTTTCATTGCATTACAGTTTCCTTTTGCTCCACTTCATATATATATATATATATTGATTGTGTGTGAGAGTAGTTCATTACTTTGTATTTTTCATGTTAAACCTGTTTAATTTTCATATACTTACTAATACACACACTTGTTTTACAACTTGTACCTATATTATTTTCATGTTTAGAACCCTGTGATAGATAATTAATATGTAAATTTTTTTCTCTCTTCATACTTGCTTTGTACTATCATGTTTTAAGGTAATTAAACATTCAAGTTTGGGGGGGGGGAGGGGAGAAAAACTTTTAAAAACAAAACTTTATCTGTCCTCAAATAAACTATATTTAAAGTTATTTTGACATAACATGTGGTAAGTGGTGTGATACACCTAAAATATATAACATTTATTNAAGTTATTTTCTCTTGATCTTTAAAAGCAATTTATATTTGGTGATAACCAGTATATCCATCCAGAAAAAAAAAGTATTTATGCTCAGTAAGTCTATACAGCATTTGGTGGAAAATGATCTTTCCTAGTGGCGAGATTTAATTTTATATAATCAATTCATATTCTCCATCCTGTGACTTGCCTTGTTGGTATTAACTTGTTATGTTCATTCAAAGTCACAGTCACTCCTTATTTCGTAGGAACGTAGTGAATTGGACTAATCGATACATTATCTGAAATAAGGTAGATAATTCCAGCATCTAACAACTTCTTTCATAGTATGATTTAATCTCCTTTGAGGATCAGCTATGGGTTTGTAGTTCTCTTCCATATGAATTTATGCATACAAAGTGAAGGACTGATTTTTTTTATATCAACAACTATCCATTCAAAAGCCTTTTTGTAACTCTTTAAAGTTTTCATCAAAGTTAATGTTGAGGAATCACCTAAAAAAGCATACTTCAAATGTTTAGGAAGTAACTTCATCTCAAACTCAGGAGGTTTTTCAATTGATGGATAAAAAGATTTATCTTTTTTTGTTGTGTCTAAAACTTTAAAACTTTCTCGAACATAATTTGAATCTTCCTTATATAAATCTTCATATTGTTCTAATTCCTCTTCTTGCCTTGTTCCAACTCTTTCATTTCAGACTTCTCTTCATAAGTTGCTTTGAAATGACATTCACTTAAATATCTTATCACATCTATTCTTTAGCTTTCATCATATTTACCTTTTGCATGATATTTCATTGATTTGAAATATTAAAAGTAATTGTTTGATCATTGACGCGCATAGTTAATTCTTCTTTCTGCACATCTATCATGCTCTTGTTGTAGCTAGGAAAGGTCCTCCCAAAATGATAGGTATCTTCTTATCTTCCTCCATATCTAGCACAGTGAAATCAAGAGGAAAGATAAATTGATCCACTTTCACTAGGACATCTTCTATAACTCCTTTAGGATAGGTTATTGAACAATCTGCTAACTTCAGAGTTACAGTAGTAAGGGTTATTTCTCCTAATCCTAATATTTTAAAAATTATTAAAGACATAAGGTTGATGCTTGCACCTAAATCATATAAAGCTTTCCCATAAAATTTATCTTCTATTGCACATGAAATTGTGAAGCTACTAGGATCTTTAAGCTTTTTAGGAAACTTTTTTGAATTATAGTAATGTACTCCTCACTAATTGTAACAATTTTGTTATCTTCAAACTTCATTTTCCTGTTAATAATATCCTTCTTAAACTTCACATAGCTTGACATTTGTTCTGAGGCTTCAACAAATGAAATATTAATTGTAAGCTTCTTTAAAATTTCTAAAAATTTTTAAAATTGTTTGTCAAACTTTTGTTATCGGAGCCTCTGAGGAAATGGAGGTGGTTATTTTTCCAGGCCAACTTTAAGTGGAGAAATAGGTCTCTCTAAACTTTTCAGAGCATCCTCTTTTGGTTCTTCAATTTCTTCTCTCTCTACGTCAGTGTCTTTTTGAACTCTACCTTCCCATTCTCTTCTGTTTCTAAGTTGAACGACTTTTACTTGCTCTTTATTATGGTCTTTTGGATTTACTTCTATATTACTACGAAGTGTTCCTTAGGATCTATTACTTAATGAATTTGTTATTTGTCCAAACTAATTCTTAATATTTCTAATTGTAGCTCGTTGACTTCGTATCTGATTTCCCATTTATAACACCACTTCTTCTATAGACAACTTTTTCTCCTTAAATTGTGGATTAATGTTAAAACTTGGAGGGTAAGTAGGACTATAATTACTTTTCCCTTAGTTGTTTCAGTTTCCCAATGAGTTTACTTGATAGTTCCCTCATTGCTGATTATTACCACCCAAAGTATTATTCCACTTAAAGTCAGGATGGTTATTCCAACCTGGGTTATAATAATATAAATATGGGGTTTTCTGCTTGTTATTTATGACATTCAAAGTTTTTAATGATGCTTGAGAATCTACCATTTGGCCTAATGAATTCTCTTTAATCATTGCAATTAGTTGATAAAAATTCATTTCAAATTGGTCTAACTTCCTTGAAATTGCAGCAACTTGATTTGCTAACATAGCTAGTGCATCAATTTCATGAATATTGGCTACTTTCTTAAGATTTACCCTTTCAGAAGACTATTGAAAATTATTTTTAGTCATTTATTCAATTAAAGCATAAGCATCATTAAATCTTTTGACATCAATGAACAACAATAACAACATCAATAATAGATCTAAGAGATCCAGCTAATACATTGTAAAATGTTTGATTTATTAACCTATCTGGTATAGCATGGTGTGGACACATTCTTAAAATTTCTTTAAATCATTACCTTGCTTATAAATAGATTCCCCTTCAAACTGACAAAAAAGATGTAATATCATTTCTAAGCTTCGCAGTCTTTTATGGTGGAAAATATTTAGCAAGGAATTTCTGTGTTAAATCACCCCAAGTTCTGATAGATCTAGATGATAATGAATACAAACATATCTTAGCCTTCTACCTCAATGAGAAATGAAATAATCTAAGTCTTATAGCATCATCTGATACATCATCATATTTAAATGTAGCGCATAATTCTAGAAATTTGACAAGATGTAAATTTGGATCTTCAGTTGGTTCTCCCCCAAACTGATTATTTAATATCATTTGGTTAATAACAGGTTTGAGCTCATGTGAATTAGCCACTACAGCAAGTTTTTGAATACTATAATGAAGTTCATCCACCGTAGGGTTTGCATAATCTCTTAAAGGTCTAAACTCTTCAACATTTTGATTATTTTGATTTGCCATTTCTTGAAATTGTTCAGTTATTTTTAATTTTTTATTTTTTTCTAATTGTTCTATCTAATTCAGAATCGTAAGGCATAAGTCCTATGGAACCTAAACTACACATTCATTATTATAAAACACATAAAATAAAATATAAAAAAATAAAAACACACAAACAAGAACTTAATTTAAAAACAACACTGCAATATTTATATAATAAATCTTAAAGTTTAAATAAGACTTTATAAAAATAGAAATTTTGCTTTCTAAAAACCACTTTTGAAAATCTGTAATGTTTCCCCAGCAACGACACCAAAAACTTGATCCCAACTTTCTATATATATGTTTATGAGATGTATTCGCTTGTATGCTTAATTCAATTAATAATGATTCTTATTTTGCAACAAAGTTAAAAACTTGATCCAAAGCAAAAGCTAGGCAAATTTTTCACTATGAATCAAAGAATAATACAGTTATAATATTTAAATATGGGATACTACGCAAGTATATGTATTGTTATCAAGTAATATATGACTTTTTGATTAAGCCCCAAATATAAAACCCATAAGGAAAACTGGCAATATGCACTTTATAAAATAGGAGAAATTAGATAAAAAAAGTTTTACTCAGCAAAATATTCTTACTTAAACTTAAGATACTATAATAGGAATAAAAATTTGATTCTTTTTTTTTAAATTTGTGATATTTGAAAATAAAGTAAGCAACTAATTAACTTAACTAAATATTTGCAAGATAAAGGCAATATAAGTAAAATATCTTTTTCCTTATCAAGAATCAGTAAGAAGTATAAAAATTTTATTGTGGAATTATTCTAAATGTGTTATGACAAATAGAAGCAATAATATTCTTTACACTTACTAGAGATGCTATAAAGAACATTGGCCAATCTATAGTTTGAATAGCTTTGAAGGTCGGTTAGGTAGGAAAGATACTAGCTCTCACTCTAGAGTTTCCTCTTCTCCCTCCACCTGGGGGATAACATCTCGTATCAAAACCTAAAACTATAAATTAATTTGGGGGTTTTAGCCTGTCACTCTAAAGTCCTCTAATTCTACACCCATGAAAGTTTATTTCTTTATTTATTTGCACTCAACCCCATGAACTACATTATCATCCATGAAATCAATATGTGATTCTTACCATTTTTTGACTGAGACAATACCATCTCGGATCTTACATATTCTCACAACATGTATTAGCATCTTAACTGGCCAAATTGAGAAGTAAATGAAGTACAATATTTCAAATCAACACAACTTCTTTCAACATTGAAGTCTAATACTTAACACAACTTCTTTTCAACACTTAACCACTTATCATTTTAAGGAAAAAGATAAAGAAAACTACTTTATGGAGAAAACACAACCACACATGAGTTTAAAAGTAGAAATCATGCACACAAACAAGAAATATAAATTAAAACCAATTGTAGTCACAAAGATAAACACTCATCTCAAATTCTCTCCACCAAATGTCTTGAAGTTCCTTTGAATTCTCTTCCTTCACTAACAATACAAACTAAAACTTAAAATAAAATAAAAGTGGCTGGTGGCGGCGACGGTGACGGGCGGTGGCAATGAAAGTTACTTGGATGGATGATGGTTGTTTGCTTGGAATGTCTTGCCTTTTCTCTTTGATGATACAAGTTTTCTTAAATAAAAATTCAAGGGGTGCCTTGGTGACTCTATTCAATGAATCTTCTAGAAGTTTCCTCATTTCAAAAGCTAATTGAATGAATTTTCGTGTCCATGGGCTATTTCCCATGTTTTTACCAAGGGTTGCTTCAATCACCTCTTCAAAAATTCATCTAAATTCATTAAATCATCAAATAACTACTTCTGGCACTTAAGCACAGTGTATCTGGTGCTTAGGCACGACTCTCTCTGCATAACTGGCACGTAAGTGCAAGTTCTGGGCGCTTAGGCGCCTCAGTTTATTTTTTGCACATTCTTCATTTTTTGTCCAAATTTGACCCTTTTCACTCCTTTTAACATTTTTCATCTATTTGATTATACCTGTAAGAAAAATGCACAAATACCTTTCATTAAAGCATAATATCTAAAAAATATGTATAAAAATGTGTATAAAAAGTTTATATATTTTAAGTATATCAGCTATGTGTTTAATATTTAAATTAAAGGAAATTTTATTTTTGAAATATTAAGTGAGTTTTAGATTTATAGAAAAAGAAAGGATTGAAATTTTATGAAAAATATTTTTCAAAGCTAATATGCGTTTATAAGTGAGAAATGTAAGAAGTTTTAACTTTATGAAGAATATAGTGAAGTTCAAAATCATTAAAGGCTATACAGATATAGTGATCCTCACATGAAAAAGAAAATAAAAGAAAGGATTGAAAATTATCTTAAAAGAAAAACAAAAGAAAAATAAAAGCAAAAAGAAAAATATATGTGAGGAGATGCCTAATCAAAAATTGGCTTCACTTGAAACAACTTAAGNATAGTGAAGTTCAAAATCATTAAAGGCTATACAGATATAGTGATCCTCACATGAAAAAGAAAATAAAAGAAATGATTGAAAATTATCTTAAAAGAAAAATAAAAGAAAAATAAAAGCAAAAAGAAAAATATATGTGAGGAGATGCCTAATAAAAAATTGGCTTCACTTGAAACAACTTAAAGAAAGAATCTTAAGTACATTTCTAAATTTATATTAAAATATTAGTATATTTACCAATGATGTTCTCATGAAATTCTTTGTCATATGATTCTTCTAAGCATCCTTAATATGACGAATTACAATTATTCTTGAAATGAATAGTAAATCAAAATTCTTAGACTTGATTAGTATATATTCTTACATCTTTAGTTTTAACCTNGTCATATGATTCTTCTAAGCATCCTTAATATGACGAATTACAATTATTCTTGAAATGAATAGAAAATCAAAATTCTTAGACTTGATTAGTATATATTCTTACATCTTTAGTTTTAACCAAAGTTATTAAAAAAAAATTTAAAGTCTTACTATTATCTTTATAAAACAAAAACTATAAAAGTTTTTAAGTTATGCTCACTACCTTAAGTCGTACTTTTTATGGAGTAAAAGAGTTACTTTAGGACAAGTAAAAGTTAAGTGTTATATCACCGAATATAAGTTTTTGCATTTAGAGCTTAAACATATATCACCGAATATAAGTTTATCATTTCTAAGTTTCATAGTTAAGTGCTATATATCACCGAGTATAAGTTTATGCATTTACATATATGCTTGTATTTAATGCAGGTATACTAAGTTTATGCATTTAGAGCTTAAAGGATGCAAAAAAGATGAAATTTGGAGTTAAAAGATGGTGCTTTCAAAAATTGAACTAGTGCACAACTAGCGCCTAAGTGCCAAAATCTAGAGAAGATGGTGCCTAGGTGCCAGATTTTGGCGCCTAGGTGCCGGAGACGGGTATTTTCACAAATGCATTGAATTTGGACGGATTTTGAAGGGGTGCCTAAGGAGACTCTTGGGAAATTTGTCCCTACATTATAAAAAAGTGTTCTATGTCAGAAGAAGTGGTGTGTGTGAGTGTGGCGTGTGAAGCAAGTGTGTGGGAGAGTTTGGAGAGTGTTCTCTAAGAGTTGTAAGAGGAGAGGGAAAGTGAGAGATTTCTTCTTCCCTACATTTTTAAGAGAGAATTGAGTGTTATTGTAAAGAGAGAAAGAGATTTAAAGGAGCTTCAAGGCATTTGCTTGGAGAGGAGATCAAGTTAAGTTGTTTTAATTTTCTTTCTTATTTTGTGAACTTATTTTTATATATAAAATCCATGTTTTATTGTATCTTCCTCATGAATTCTTGGTAGGTTTGTTTGTCCTTCTNAGCTTCAAGGCATTTGCTTGGAGAGGAGATCAAGTTAAGTTGTTTTAATTTTCTTTCTTATTTTGTGAACTTGTTTTTATATATAAAATCCCTGTTTTATTGTATCTTCCTCATGAATTCTTGGTAGGTTTGTTTGTCCTTCGCTCTAGAAAGAGATATGATTATGTGAAGAATCAAGATTATTGTGCAATATTTTAATTTTAAAATTGTGATGATTCAAACTTTGAACTTCACTTACTTTTTGATATGACCAATTAAATTATTAAAATTTATTGTGAAAAATACGATCCGAAAAAGTTATTCTTTCTACAATAAAGTAAGAATCACATTTGATTTTATGGATGAGAATGTAGTTCATGGGGGNAAAAAGTTATTCTTTCTACAATAAAGTAAGAATCACATTTGATTTTATGGATGAGAATGTAGTTCATGGGGGGTGTAAATAAATAATGAAATATTCATTGATGGGCGTAGAATTAGAGATTTTAGGGTAAAATCCCTAATTTGGTCTAGGCGTTTGGAAACTAAAGCGAGATGTTAGCCCTCAGGAAAGAGAAATGTGGGAACTCTAGGGTGAGAGCCAGTGTCTTCCCAGCCTAACCATAGATTTAGGGACTAAACACTGAATTAGTTAATGTTTTTTATCGCTTGTAAAAAGGATAAAGAATAAAATTTCTCCTATTTGGCATAAAACAAGCTTCTTCAATTTGATAATTCACTGACTATAACTTCATTGTAAAGGGAATGATACTTTCTTAAATTTGAACTCTTTGGCACAAAACCTAGTTTGGTTTTAGTAAATTTAACTTTGAATTTTAGATATTAGCGCAGTAAACACAGTTTATTTAGTGGCACTAAACAAATTTTGACCTGATTACTTACTTACGTTTTCTATAGTTTAAATATTATGTCTTTGTGTTATTACCATAAAAATTGTCACCTCCCTATAGAGTCGATACTTAGGACTCCATTAGAGCCCTTTATTACTTGAGTGATATATATACTTGCGTTTGCAACCTAGTGACGATTTGAAATTTAAAGTGCACCTTTATTCACTAGGAGTGGCAGCTTTAAATAATTTAAAAGAGAAAACTTATTATACTGAAGTAAATATTTTAAAAGAGAAATTTTATTATAATGAAGTAAATTTTATTGTGATTGTTCTGCATATTTTTGAGTATAGTCGTCGTGTGTGTTGTCATGTTGAAGGACATTTATAATGCACACAAAAGTCCCATAACACTTCTACAATCGCTAGAGCCTTTTGGTAAGGCAAATGTGGATTTACAAGGAAGATCTCGAGCTAGAGCTTTTGATATTCCATCTACTTCAGCTTCGAGACCTTCTACCTCTAGTATTTCNCACCTCTTCAAAAATTCATCTAAATTCATTAAATCATCAAATAACTACTTCTGGCACTTAAGCACAGTGTATTTGGTGCTTAGGCACAACTCTCTTTGCATAACTGGCGCGTAAGTGCAAGTTCTGGGCGCTTAGGCGCCTCAGTTTATTTTTTGCACCTTTTCATTTTTTGTCCAAATTTGACCCTTTTCGCTCCTTTTAACATTTTTCATCTATTTGATTATACCTGTAAGAAAAATGCACAAATACCTTTCATTAAAGCATAATATCTAAAAAATATGTATAAAAATGTGTATAAAAAGTTTATATATTTTAAGTATATCAGCTATGTGTTTAATATTTAAATTAAAGGAAATTTTATTTTTGAAATATTAAGTGAGTTTTAGATTTATAGAAAAAGAAAGGATTGAGATTTTATGAAAAATATTTTTCAAAGCTAATATGCGTTTATAAGTGAGAAATGTAAGAAGTTTTAACTTTATGAAGAATATAGTGAAGTTCAAAATCATTAAAGGCTATACAGATATAGTGATCCTCACATGAAAAAGAAAATAAAAGAAAGGATTGAAAATTATCTTAAAAGAAAAACAAAAGAAAAATAAAAGCAAAAAGAAAAATATATGTGAGGAGATGCCTAATCAAAAATTGGCTTCACTTGAAACAACTTAAGGAAAGAATCTTAAGTACATTTCTAAATTTATATTAAAATATTAGTATATTTACCAATGATGTTCTCATGAAATTCTTTGTCATATGATTCTTCTAAGCATCCTTAATATGACGAATTACAATTATTCTTGAAATGAATAGAAAATCAAAATTCTTAGACTTGATTAGTATATATTCTTACATCTTTAGTTTTAACCAAAGTTATTAAAAAAAAATTTAAAGTCTTACTATTATCTTTATAAAACAAAAACTATAAAAGTTTTTAAGTTATGCTCACTACCTTAAGTCGTACTTTTTATGGAGTAAAAGAGTTACTTTAGGACAAGTAAAAGTTAAGTGTTATATCACCGAATATAAGTTTTTGCATTTAGAGCTTAAACATATATCACCGAATATAAGTTTATCATTTCTAAGCTTCATAGTTAAGTGCTATATATCACCGAGTATAAGTTTATGCATTTACATATATGCTTGTATTTAATGCAGGTATACTAAGTTTATGCATTTAGAGCTTAAAGGATGCAAAAAAGATGAAATTTGGAGTTAAAAGATGGTGCTTTCAAAAATTGAACTTGTGCACAACTAGCGCCTAAGTTCCAAAATCTAGAGAAGATGGTGCCTAGGTGCCAGATTTTGGCGCCTAGGTGCCGGAGACGGGTATTTTCACAAATGCATTGAATTTGGACGGATTTTGAAGGGGTGCCTAAGGAGACTCTTGGGAAATTTGTCCCTACATTATAAAAAAGTGTTCTATGTCAGAAGAAGTGGTGTGTGTGAGTGTGGCGTGTGAAGCAAGTGTGTGGGAGAGTTTGGAGAGTGTTCTCTAAGAGTTGTAAGAGGAGAGGGAAAGTGAGAGATTTCTTCTTCCCTACATTTTTAAGAGAGAATTGAGTGTTATTGTAAAGAGAGAAAGAGATTTAAAGGAGCTTCAATGCATTTGCTTGGAGAGGAGATCAAGTTAAGTTGTTTTAATTTTCTTTCTTATTTTGTGAACTTATTTTTATATATAAAATCCATGTTTTATTGTATCTTCCTCATGAATTCTTGGTAGGTTTGTTTGTCCTTCTCTCTAGAAAGAGATATGATTATGTGAAGAATCAAGATTATTGTGCAATATTTTAATTTTAAAATTGTGATGATTCAAACTTTGAACTTCACTTACTTTTTGATATGACCAATTAAATTATTAAAATTTATTGTGAAAAATACGATCCGAAAAAGTTATTCTTTCTACAATAAAGTAAGAATCACATTTGATTTTATGGATGAGAATGTAGTTCATGGGGGTTGAGTGTAAATAAATAATGAAATATTCATTGATGGGCGTAGAATTAGAGATTTTAGGGTAAAATCCCTAATTTGGTCTAGGAGTTTGGAAACTAAAGCGAGATGTTAGCCCTCAGGAAAGAGAAATGTGGGAACTCTAGGGTGAGAGCCAGTATCTTCCCAGCCTAACCATAGATTTAGGGACTAAACACTGAATTAGTTAATGTTTTTTATCGCTTGTAAAAAGGATAAAGAATAAAATTTCTCCTATTTGGCATAAAACAAGCTTCTTCAATTTGATAATTCACTGACTATAACTTCATTGTAAAGGGAATGATACTTTCTTAAATTTGAACTGTTTGGCACAAAACCTAGTTTGGTTTTAGTAAATTTAACTTTGAATTTTAGATATTAGCGCAGTAAACACAGTTTATTTAGTGGCACTAAACAAATTTTGACCTGATTACTTACTTACGTTTTCTATAGTTTAAATATTGTGTCTTTGTGTTATTACCATAAAAATTTTCACCTCCCTATAGAGTCGATACTTAGGACTCCATTAGAGCCCTTTATTACTTGAGTGATATATATACTTGCGTTTGCAACCTAGTGACGATTTGAAATTTAAAGTGCACCTTTATTCACTAGGAGTGGCAGCTTTAAATAATTTAAAAGAGAAAACTTATTATACTGAAGTAAATATTTTAAAAGAGAAATTTTATTATAATGAAGTAAATTTTATTGTGATTGTTCTGCATATTTTCTAGTATAGCCGTCGTGTGTGTTGTCATGTTGAAGAACATTTATAATGCACACAAAAGTCCCATAACACTTCTACAATCGCTAAAGCCTTTTGGTAAGGCAAATGTGGATTTACAAGGAAGATCTCGAGCTAGAGCTTTTGACATTCCATCTACTTCAGCTTCGAGACCTTCTACCTCTAGTATTTTTACTCATTCAGCTTTTAGTTTGTACACTGTACTGGAGCAGCTGCAGAACAACAAGATGATATACTCTTTGTACAGTGTCAGCTTCAAGAGAATGAAGAAGATTGGGAGCATTTGGAACATTATCTGAAACACAAAAGTGATTATGAAGCAAGTTTCAATACGTTTCTAGTGACCTTTTAAGAGGAGACCAGAGCATAGAGTTCCCTGCTTATCCTCCTTATCAGAAGTTTCAACACCAGAAGGCTACGAATCAGGGTGATGATGAGGAGGAGGAGTGGTGATTCTGATGTCTTTAGTTACTTTCTCTAGTTATTGTTGACTTTTAGTTATTTTGATTGTATTAGACCTTATGATGTTTATGTTTACTACTGATATGGATTTTGTACTTTTTAGTTTTCATTGCATTACAGTTTCCTTTTGCTCCACTTCATATATATATATATATATTGATTGTGTGTGAGAGTAGTTCATTACTTTGTATTTTTCATGTTAAACCTGTTTAATTTTCATATACTTACTAATACACACACTTGTTTTACAACTTGTACCTATATTATTTTCATGTTTAGAACCCTGTGATAGATAATTAATATGTAAATTTTTTTCTCTCTTCATACTTGCTTTGTACTATCATGTTTTAAGGTAATTAAACATTCAAGTTTGGGGGGGGGGAGGGGAGAAAAACTTTTAAAAACAAAACTTTATCTGTCCTCAAATAAACTATATTTAAAGTTATTTTGACATAACATGTGGTAAGTGGTGTGATACACCTAAAATATATAACATTTATTTACACATTTTTATATCTATTTTTGAGGATGTTGTGTTTTAATGGAAGATATTTGTGTGTTTTTCTTTCAAATACAGTCAAATGAATTAAAAAATGGTGAAATGAGTGAAAAAGAATCAAATTTGGAGCAAAAATGAAGGTGTGCAAATGTATAGTAGTGCCTAAATGCCCAGAACCTCGTGCTTACGCGCCAGAGATAGTTATTTGAAAATTCAATGAATTTGGACAAATTTTTGAAGGGGTGTTTGAAGAAACTCTTGGTGAAAATGTGGATTATGGTTACTGGGCACAAAAATACATTCAAATGATTATTTAAAGGAGGAAACTCTTGAAAGATTCATTGAATGTGGACACATTTTTTAAGAGACACCAAAGCACCTTTTGGAAAATTATAAAAGAAGGATTTGGATTGAATTGAAGAGGTCACTACCCTCCTCTCTTTGCAACTTTTTTCTACCATTGTTATCATAGAATAATTATGATACTTTTAGAGAGATGAAAATGATGAATTATAGTTATGTTAGTAGAGAGTATTGTAAGAGAAAATAAGAGATTCAAAGGAACTTCAAGAGTTTGGTGAAGAGGAATTTGAGATAATTTTTTATCTGTATGACTACATTTGGTTTTAATTTAGACTTCTTGTGTGTTTTCATGATTTCTATTTTAAACTTAAGTGTTGTTGTGTTTTCTCCATGAATTCTGAGTAGCTTTCTTTATCTTTTTTCTTAAAATGATAAGTAATTAAGTGTTGAATGGAAGTTGTGTGAAGTATTGATCTTTAATGTCAAAATAATTTGTGATGATTTATTCTTGTACTTCATTTACTTCTTGATTTGGCCAATTAAGATGTTAATATTTGTTGTGAGAACATGCAAGATCCGAGATGATATTGTCTCAGTCAACTAATGGTAAGAATCACATGAGATTTTATGGATGAGAATATAATTTATATGGTTGAGTGCAAATAAATAGGGAAATAAACTTTGAAGAGTATAGAGTTAGAAAACTTTAGAGTGACATGCTAAAGACCCAAATTTGGTTTATTATTTTAGGTCTTAAT
Source organism: Phalaenopsis hybrid cultivar (assembly GCA_002079205.1). NCBI lineage: Eukaryota > Viridiplantae > Streptophyta > Magnoliopsida > Asparagales > Orchidaceae > Phalaenopsis > Phalaenopsis hybrid cultivar. The sequence continues at coordinate 13,695 of JXCR01131002.1, read as the reverse complement.
ACGAGATGTTAACTTCTAGGTGGAGGGAGAAGAGGGAACTCTAGAGTGAGAGCTAGTATATTCTCTACCTAGCCCGTCTTCAAGACTATTCAAACTTTAAATTTGCCAACGTTCTTTATAGTATCTCTAGTAAGGATAAAGAAAAATATTGCTCCTATTTGACACAACACAATTTAGATACTTCCACAATAGAAGTCCTATAATTGTTACTGATTCATGATAAGGAAAAATATATTTTATTTATATTGCTTTCATCTTATAAACATCTAGTTAAATTTTGTTAGTTGTTTACTTTATTTTCAATTATCAAAAAACTACCAAAATAAATCAAACTTGCATTCCTATTATGACATCTATAGTTTAAGTAAAAACATNTTACTGATTCATGATAAGGAAAAATATATTTTATTTATATTGCTTTCATCTTATAAACATCTAGTTAAATTTAGTTAGTTGTTTACTTTATTTTCAATTATCAAAAAACTACCAAAATAAATCAAACTTGCATTCTTATTATGACATCTATAGTTTAAGTAAAAACAATTTTCAAATTAGAGTTTGGTATCTAATTTTTTCTTAAAAGATTGTAAATCTCCCTATGGATTTGATGTTCGGGGCTTAATAAGAAATTCCAATATCACTTGATAACGATACATATACTTGCGTAGTATCACAATATTTAAATATAATAGTTGTACTCTTATTTACTGTGGAGTCAAGTTTTTGGCGATGTTGTAAAGAAAGAAATATAAATAAAGAAATTAAGAATATAACCACACATACTTCGTAGTGCTGTCGTAAAAGTCGGGATCATGGTGCTATTCTTAGAAAACTATATTTTTTATTCTATAAATGTCATAGTAAACTTAAGTAAAAGTTTTTAATGATAAGGGATAGTTTTAGAGTTAAGATATTTAGTATCAAAGAATAGGAATAAGTTTTTACTATTAATAGTAGGAAAAATTGCAATTTTGAAACACTAAGGATCTTAGATGTGCACTTTAAAAAGAATTGNTGTCATAGTAAACTTAAGTAAAAGTTTTTAATGATAAGGGATAGTTTTAGAGTTAAGATATTTAGTATCAAAAAATATGAATAAGTTTTTACTATTAATAGTAGGACAAATTGCATTTTTGAAACACTAAGGATCTTAGATGTGCACTTTAAAAAGAATTTGAGACTCTATGAAAAATCATTTTTATACTAATACACATCATCAAGTAAGAAAATGTGAGAAGGTTTTAATATTAGGAAGAGGATAGTGAAATTCAAAATCATTAAAGGTTATTCAGATATAACAATCCTCACACAAAAAGAAAAAAAAGAAAGGATTGAAAATAATCCTGAAAGAAAAAGAAAGTATAATCAAAAGAAAAAGAAAAATAAAATAAAAATATGTGAGGAGANATAACAATCCTCACACAAAAAGAAAAAAAAGAAAGGATTGAAAATAATCCTGAAAGAAAAAGAAAGTATAATTAAAAGAAAAAGAAAAATAAAATAAAAATATGTGAGGAGTAGCTAGAGGAGATGTCTAATTAAAAATTTACTTCACTTGAATTATCTTAAAGGAAGAAACTTATTTACATTTCTGAGCTTATTCTTAATTTTAAATGCATGAGCCAATTCTTTACTGGTAGAGTTCTCATATAATTTTATCTTTTAATTATTCTAAGATTCCTAAGTCTGACAAGTTATACTTATTTTTTTAAATGAATAAAAAATCAGAATTCTTAACTTAAGTACTAGATACTCTTACACCTTAGTTCTATGTCGAGTTATTAAAAAATTTTCTAAAGTTTTACTATTAAATTGATGGAGCAAAAGTATAGTAATATTTAATGAAACCCGCAACCATAAGTTAAAGAATTTATTTTGCAAAATAGATGAGTTACTTGAGGACAAATAATGTTTAAATTTGGTAGAATTGACATGCCTTAAAACGTGTTATTTTTATACAAATACATTTTATGCTCATTTTTAAGAATATTTNAATGAATAAAAAATCAGAATTCTTAACTTAAGTACTAGATACTCTTACACCTTAGTTCTATGTCGAGTTATTGAAAAATTTTCTAAAGTTTTACTATCAAATTGATGGAGCAAAAGTATAGTAATATTTAATGAAACCCACAACCATAAGTTAAAGAATTTATTTTGCAAAATAGATGAGTTACTTGAGGACAAGTAATGTTTAAGTTTGGTAGAATTGACACGCCTTAAAATGTGTTATTTTTATACAAATACATTTTATGCTCATTTTTAAGAATATTGTGTTTTAATGGAAGATATTTTGTGTGTGTGTTTTTTTTATTTCAAGGACAAGAGATGGAGTTTAAGAGTGAAAGGAGCAAAAATGGAGCAAAAGAGGGTTAAAAGGAGCAAATGAGCAAAAAGTGACCTGGGCTTAAGTGTCAGGTAGTTAAAATAAAAGGTTGGCGCCTAAGCGCCAAAAATAGTTTTAAATTTTTTGCAATGATTTTGGACAAATTTTGAAGGGGTTCTTGNAAAGTGACCTGGGCTTAAGTGTCAGGTAGTTAAAATAAAAGGTTGGCGCCTAAGCGCCAAAAATAGTTTTAACTTTTTTGCAATGATTTTGGACGAATTTTGAAGGGGTTCTTAAAGTGAATCTTGGTGATTTTAAGAGCTTTATTTAAAGAAAAGATTGGTTGGTCGAAAGGGGGGCTTTTGGAGGGCTTGGTTGGTCGTGAAGATTTTTAGGAGGGGGCGTGAGGCTCTCTTATGTGGCTATGTTGTGTGAGTAGTGAGTGAGAGTCTTTTTGTGTGTGTCTTTGTCCATCTAAGAAGAGTAAGAAGTAATTAAAGTAACTTCAAAGGATTTGCTTGGGAAGAAGTCTCAAATAAGTACTTGNGTGATTTTAAGAGCTTTATTTAAAGAAAAGATTGGTTGGTCGAAAGGGGGGCTTTTGGAGGGCTTGGTTGGTGGTGAAGATTTTTAGGAGGGGGCGTGAGGCTCTCTTATGTGGCTATGTTGTGTGAGTAGCGAGTGAGAGTCTTTTTGTGTGTGTCTTTGTCCATCTAAGAAGAGTAAGAAGTCAATAAAGTAACTTTAAAGGATTTGCTTGGGAAGAAGTCTCAAATAAGTACTTTGTATTTTTGTTTGAGTTTTGTTTTACTGTGTAAACTTGGATTTTAATATAAATCATGTTTTGTTGTGTTATCCCCATGAAGTCTGAGTAATTTCCTTTATCTTTCTCCTTGCAATAAGAAGTAATCATGTGAATTATTAGGATTATTTAAGATTTATGTTATTTTATACTTGTGATGATTCATTACTTCGTACTTCATTTACATCTTCAATCTGACCACTTAGAATGTTAAAGTATGTTGTGAATCTATAATGACCCGGGAGGGCTATGTGTTCCTCAACTATTAAGAATCACATTAATCTCATGGGCGACAAGATAATACATGGGTTAGTGCAAATAGATAAGGAGTAATGTTTTGATGGGCGTAAATTAGTGATTCTAAAGTGACATGCTAGAACCATAACCGATTTGATCTATAGTTTCGAACCTAAGAATCGGTTAGGTCTATAGAGAGGACATGATGGGTAATTTAGATGTGAGAGGCTAGAACCTATCCAGCCTCTCCTAAGATTTAATAACATAACTTTTGATCAACCAATGTTCTTTATGCACTAGGAAGAGGGCAAAGAATAAGCATGCTCCTGTTTGACACAAAACTACATTTCAACATTTAAACTTGTGATTCCTACACTGATTATGTTCTCTTTGTAAGAGGGGAAAACTTTCACATAATTTGAACTCTTCTTCATAAAACTAGTTTAGAAATACTACATTTTTTGTAAAGCTTTGAAATAGAATTAGTAGAAATAATTTTAATAATTTGAACTCCTCTTTATAAAACTACACTTTATTTTACTCCAAACTTACTACCATATTTCCTAAATAATTTTATAGAGTATAAGTAAAGTTTTCCTAAGTCATAAAAAGAGTTTTAGATAAAAAGAGTTTCACCTTCCCTGGGGATCAATATTGAGGTTTTAAAAGAAAATCCTATATTACTTGAAACAATATGTATACTTGTGTTACATTAGCCAGACAGGTTTGTAAAGGTCTTCTTAGGAGATTTGCCCCTTGCCTCGCTCCATCTATCTTTATCTTCATAGGGGTCACAAGGAATAAATTCATAAGCCAAAATTACATTGATTGAATCCTTTTTGGGATCTTTCAAATATTCTTTCAGGATCACTATATTCCTTGCTTTGAAGTTGTGTACAGCCAATCTTCGCAGATGAAACATTCTCTTAACCTGTGTCTAAGCATCCTATGGTAAGGACAATAATTAGGATGGTCTTTCATATCAATTTCTCCCAACTCTTGACTTCAGGTAACTTGAACTCCGAAACTTTCAGTAGGCTACATAATATCTTTGCAACTACCTTGTTTTGAATGGGTATTCTTCATTCATTTGTTCAGACAATAATTTCCTTTTTGTCTATGATTGGTTTGATTGTTCATATTGTTGCTATAAAGATGGTTGTGGTTGTGGTTGATTTACATTCTGTCATTCTTTTTCTTGTTCAAGCTGCACTTTATTGATTGTTTACCCTTCTCTAACACATAAGGATTTCCTGATTTCCTCTCAAATTCTTGGACCAGTTTCATTTTTTTTTTGTTTTTTTTTGTTATAATCATTTGCTTAACTTCTTCCTGAAGGTTGGCAGGTTTGCTGAGTAATTTTTCAAATGTTTTTATTGTAAATCCTTTAAGCATGAATGTCACTAGTCCATGGATGTTCTTAAGTAGTATTTCGACTGTGTGTTGCTCTTGGAGATGTGGTTCACACTTCATACTAATATTTATCCAATGAAAAATGTAATCCACAAGAGTTTCTCTTGGCTTTTACTTTTTTACTACCAAAACTTTTAGACAAGATGAGATGTGCAAATTCCGCATCGATGAAAAGAAGACTTCTTTCATAAGAAACTTCCATTCGCAAAAAAATTACTTACCCAGATACCCTACTCAGTCTCCTTTGAAATATCAACAGATTACAACAACTCGGGTTCTAGTTAAACTTCGCTTAGGACCAAGAATAACATACTCAACCATTTTAAAAGCTAGAACAAAATGTCATCCAACTTCTTTACCAACACATACCAAATTACTTTTGAAGGTAGAAGAGACATCTGCTAAGATGAAAACCCTCGTGCAAATGTTGTGAGGTGGAGACCGTTCCAAAGGAGATTTGGTAGTTGAAAAACAAAAGCCAGGAGAAAATCTTATGGATTACATTTTAAGTTGGAGAAATCTCAGTATGAAGTGTGAGCCACAACTCTAGAAGCAACACACAGTTGAAATCCTACTTAAAAATATCCATGAACCAGTGTCATTCATGCTTAATGGATTTACAATAAATACATTTGAAAAATTACACAGCAAAGCTGCCAACCTTCAGGAAGAAGCTAAGCAAATGAGTATAACAGAAATGACAAAGAAAATGAAACCAGTCAAAGCATTTGAGAAGAAATCAAGAAATGCTTTAGCAGTAAAAAAGGGTAAACAACCAATGTTGGTGTAGCCTGAACAAAGGAAACAATGGCAGAATTTAAATCAACCACAACCACAACCATCTTTACAACCACAATCCCAACAATCGACCCAACATAGAAGGAAAATAAATCAATGTCCGAACAAATAAATAAAGAATACCCATTTAAAATAGAGGTCGTCACAAAGATATTACATAACCTGTTGAAAGTCCCGGTGTTCAAGTTACCATAAGTCAAGAGGCCAGGAGAAGTTGATATGAAAGTCCATCCCATTTATTGTTCCTACCACAGAATGCTTGGACACAAGATCAAAGAATATTTTGTCTGCAAAGATTGGTTGAAACACAACTTTAAAGCAGGGAGCATAGTCGCCCCAAAAGAAAACTTGAAAGAGCTTGAAAAGGGTTCAATCAACGTAATTTTGGATAATGAATTTATTCTTAAAGACCCCTACAAAGATAAAGATAGATGGAGTGTGACACAGGGAAAATCTTCTAAGAAGACACTTACAAACCTACCTGAGCCCTACGAAAGGTTTATGTTTGACTTGAAAATGTTCTGGATTTTGAGTTGCAAAATTAGGGTTCCCTAATGTATTTTAGAGGCTAAGACTATGGGGATCAATTTGCTTAGGAGATAGAAAGTGGTTTCTTTGTTGAGTGTAACAGAGTTTAGGGACTCAATGTTATGTTCTCTTCCCCTTGGGAGCTCTCGGGGTTGGCTTTAAATAGCCATTAAAGGCCATGATGAAGCTTTGGATCGATTGGAGAATATGGTTGGTGGCTAAGAGAAGCTCAAGGGGATCTATGGGATAGAATTTTGGCTGAGGCTAGTCAATCCCCCCATTTCTCATGGTGTGCTCATCATGAGTCCAGCCATGGTGAAGAAGTTAGCTATGGTAGGGCTTCCTTCCAATTCAAGAGATGGTGAGGTGGATAAACAACTTAGAAGTGAGCTGGCTTAACCCTCTTAACCTGGTCTAAGGGGATATGAAATGGAATCCAAGTAAGGTGCCATGTACTCCTACCCTCATGATGACTTGGACTTACTCAAATATAATGGCTCCATGGGTTTTTTTAAATGAGTTACCCATGTCATGATGGGTCTTATAGGGATATGGATGACCCAAAAATAATGTTTCATGGGTTGGATTTGGGTTTGGATGCCATGTATAAGCTTGGGTTTCCATGGGTGGTTCTTGGGTCAAGGTTCTCCATGTAAAATTTTGGTTAATTAATTAATGGATTAATTAAGTCCATTCCCTTAGGTTGAACATTTGGGCTTATTTGGGTGTAAAATTGATCATGTGGCATTGATTTAGTCATATGGTCAATGAATGGACCATGTGGGGTTGGTTTCACCAAATGGTCAATATGTTGACTGATACACCTAAAATATATAGTATTTTTGTACACANATTTTGGTTAATTAATTAATGGATTAATTAAGTCCATTCCCTTAGGTTGAACATTTGGGCTTATTTGGGTGTGAAATTGATCATGTGGCATTGAGTTAGTCATATGGTCAATGAATGGACCATGTGGGGTTANATTTTGGTTAATTAATTAATGGATTAATTAAGTCCATTCCCTTAGGTTGAACATTTGGGCTTATTTGGGTGTAAAATTGATCATGTGGCATTGATTTAGTCATATGGTCAATGAATGGACCATGTGGGGTTGGTTTCACCAAATGGTCAATATGTTGACTGATACACCTAAAATATATAGTATTTTTGTACACATTTTTATACCTATTTTTGAGATATTGCGCTTTAATGAAATGTATTTGTGTGTTTTTCTTTCAGGTACAATCAAATGAATGAAATTTGATAAAATTAGTGAAAAATGATCAAATTTGAAGCAAAAATGAATAACGTGAAAAAATGAATTGAGGGGTCAGTTAAACAGAGAGAGTTGCGCCTAAGTGTCAGGTATCCCGCTCTTAAGCTCCAGCAGTAGTTATTTGATGATTCATTAAATTTGGATGAATTTTTGAAGAGGTTTTTGAAGCAACCCTTGGTAAAAATGTGGGAAATAGCTCATGGACACAAAAATTCATTTAATTGGCTTTTGAAAGTAGACAACTTCGAGAAGATTCATTGAATATAGACAAATTTTGAAGAGACACTAAGACACCCTTTTGATTTTTATTAAAGAAGACTTGGATCATCAAAGGAAGGAGCCAACTAATCATCATCCATCCATCCAAAGTAATCACAGCTGCCGCCGCCGACTANGACAAATTTTGAAGAGACACTAAGACACCCTTTTGATTTTTATTAAAGAAGACTTGGATCATCAAAGGAAGGGGCCAACTAATCATCATCCATCCATCCAAAGTAATCGCAGCTGCCGCCGCCAACTTCCTTTTCTTTTTATTTTGAGTTTCAGTTTGTATTGTGAGTGAAGGAAGAGAATTCAAAGGAACTTCAAGACATTTGGTGGAGAGCATTTGAGATAAGTGTTTATCTTTTTGACTACATTTGGTTTTCATTTAGACTTCTTGTTTGTATGCATGATTTCTACTTTTAAACTCAAGTGTGGTTGTGTTTTCTCCATAAATTTTGAGTAGTTNGTATGCATGATTTCTACTTTTAAACTCAAGTGTGGTTGTGTTTTCTCCATAAATTTTGAGTAGTTTTTTTTTATTATGAATTCTGAGTAGTTTTCTTTATCTTTTTCCTTAAAATGATAAGTGATTAAGTATTGGAGGGAAGTTGTGTGAAGTATTAGACTTTAATGTTGGAAGAAGTTGTGATGATTTTAAACCTTGTATTTCATTTACTTCTTGATTTGACCAATTAAGATGTTAATACAACATGTAAGATCTGAGATGGTATTGNTGGAAGAAGTTGTGATGATTTTAAACCTTGTATTTCATTTACTTCTTGATTTGGCCAATTAAGATGTTAATACAACATGTAAGATCTGAGATGGTATTATCTCAATCAACAAATAGTAAGAATCACATTTGATTTCATGGATGAGAATGTAGTTCATGGGGTTGAGTGAAAATAAATAGGAAAATAAACTTTGAAGGGTGTAGAATTAGAGGACTTTAGAGTGACAGGCTGAAGCCCCCAATTTGATTTATAGTTTTAGGTTATGTTATGAGATGTTATCCCCTAGGTGGAGGGAGAAGAAGGAACTCTAGAATCAGAGCAATTATCTTCTCTATTGAACCCGTCTTCAAAACTATTCACTATAGATTAGCCAATGTTCTTTATAGTTTCTCTAGTAAGGGTAACGAATATTATTGTNGGTTATGTTATGAGATGTTATCCCCTAGGTGGAGGGAGAAGAAGGAACTCTAGAATCAGAGCAATTATCTTCCCTATTGAACCCGTCTTCAAAACTATTCACTATAGATTAGCCAATGCTCTTTATAGTTTCTCTAGTAAGAGTAACGAATATTATTGCTCATAGTTGGCACAACACATTTAGAATACTTTCACAACATAATTTCTATACTTGTTACTGATTCATGATAAGGAAAAATATATATTTTTATATTGCATTCATCTTAACAAATATTTAATTAAGTTAATTAGTTGCTTACTTTATTTTTAATTATCAAAAATTACAAATAGAATTGAATTTTCATTCATATCATAGCATCTGGAGTTTAAGTAAGAATACTTTGCTAAGTAAATTTTGTTATCTAATTTATTTTGTTTTGTAAGTTGCATATTGTTAGTTATCCCTATGGGTTCGATATTTGGGGTTTAGTAGAAAATTCATATATTACTTAATAACGATACGTATACTTGTGTAGTATCACATATTTAAATATTATAACAATATTTTTATTTTCTTCATAGTGAAAAATTTAGCTAGCTTTTGCTTGGGATCAAGTTTTTGGCTTTGTTGCAAAGCGATAATTATTATTAAGGAAATTAAGCATGTAATCATATACATCACATTTTATATTATCTAGAACATCGGGATCATTCACCATGAGGTCCAAGGTTGATCAAATAGTCAGTTTGTCCATGTTCTACCATCATTGATTTAATTTTCTATGGTGTATTGAGTTGATCCTGAGTTAATTTGGGTAGTTCATGACATGTCTTGATCATAGATTTTGATTTAGGATAGATCCTCACAATGATGAAGTCAACAGTGTTCTAAGGTCAGACTAGTCAAAGAGAGATCGAGCTTTGTTCTGGCTCGTCTAGATGCTCTATTAATATGCACAATTCAGGTCTTGTTGTCGGCAACAACTTTACTTAGCTCACTTAATTAAAAAAAAATATGTCAAGAATTTTGTTATTGCTTGTGCTTTGATTACAATCAGGGGCACGTAGGTGATGTCAAATTCACCGAGTTCCACAACCCACTTGAGGAGTCGACCGGAATGTTCTGATCAAGTGAGTATGGACTTAAGTGGATGGTCAGTGCTGGCTTTAATTGGATGTTTCTGAAATTACAAGTGAATTCTAAGAGTGAAATCAATGATAGAAAATGTTAATTTCTCCATAATTGGGTACTTGAGCTTGGCACCAATGAGCATACAAATGACATAGTAAAATGAGAATTGTTTCCCCAACTCCTCTCTGACTAAAATCAAGTGGATGGCTTTAAGTTCAACCCCAACTATTGATAAATTTCTTTGTTCAACTTTGGGATCTAGAGAAGCGATAGTGACACCAAGGAATCTTTTAGCTTCTTAAAAGCTTGTTCAAATTCTTCTGATCGTATAAAGTCCTTCACTCATCTTAGAGTTTTGAATTATGTGACACTTATAACCTCATTTGGAGATGGACCAACTTTAGGCCTTTCATCAGACTGCTCAACTTTTACACTTCTTTAGTGCTCCAAGGGATGTAATGTCGATCAACACCTGCACCTTCACTGGTTGGCTTTTATCCCTAGCAGAGTTAGGAAGTAGCCCAAAAAATTGTTTGTTGATGCCCCAAAAGTGATCTTTAGTGGGTTGAGTCATAAATTTTAAAAGTGGTTAAAATAATTATTTTAAATCTTTTATATGTTGCTCGAGTATTTTACTTTCTACTAACACATCATTTACCTAAAACTTAATGGATTTCCTTTCATTCTTAGAAGATATTACAACTATCATTCGTTGTTATATAGCTCTAGTATTTTTCAACCCAAAAGACATTATATTGTAACAATATACACCCTTGATAGTGATAAATGTGATTTTCTCTACATTTTTCAGGTGCGTCATTATATGGTGGTAGCCAAAGAATGTGTCAAAGAAGTTTGTTATTGAGTGCCTGATAGCTGCATTGATAAACGAGTCAATTTGAGGTAGGGGTGATTGTCCTTTGAGAATGTGGTGCTCAGATTGGTAAAGTTCATAAACATCCTTCACTCGTCATCTGACTTTCGTACCATGACCATGTTGGATACCCATGTTAGATACTAAACCTCTTGTATGTATCTAACCTCCAACAACTTTTGAACTTCTGCTTAAATTGACTCGACTAGAGTGATGACCGGGGTGCTCATCTTCTGCTTCATTGGTCAAGTTACTGGATTGATGTTCAAACAATGACAAGCGACATTAATCAGTATCCATAGCTTTTGAAATTTGGACTAGGCAAAAACTTCTCTGTGGACCTAGAGGGTTTTGATAAGCTTATCCTTTGACCTTGTGTCAAAAGATTTGATTATTAAAAAAATAATTATTGGGCTCTCCTTCAGTCTTTAAGATTTTATGAGTGATCTTGTTGGCCTTGAAACCCCCCCTTCCCTACATAGGTTTTTAAGCTCAAGTTGCTCCTGCTTGATGCTCTCGACTGTCCGAAGATGGTAGGTGTTGAACTACTCCATATTGCCTTAGACAATGATTACTTCTCCATCAACCAAAAACTTCACCATCACATGTAAGTCAAGATAATGACCTTAAAAGAGTTGAGCAGAGTGTGATTGAAGATGGCGTTATAAATGGGTGGTGTGTCAACTACCAAGGAATCCTTAATGTTTATAGATTATTTATCATTTTTACCCTATGTACCTCAATGCTTTCTTTCTCTCATTGAAAGAGCAACGGAGTGGCTCTGGTTCCACAACCAGTCGATCATTTCTAAGACCCATCTTATCAAACACTAATTTTAATCTAATGTTCACTGAGGTGCTGGCGACTATAAGAATTCTATCAATTTGGTGTTCGCTGATCATTGTCATATTGATGATGACATTGTTTTAAGGGTTCATCTTAGGAGGCACAACCTCATCGCCAAAGTCGATGAGGGATGAAGCTACATCTGAGAGCGATGGTAGTTGTGCATAGTTCTTCCAAATGAATCCTCTTCAGGTGGGCTCAACTGGACGAGTCTCCACCTCCTTTGAATAACATGAATTGTGCCAACAATGTGGATGGTGTGGGCTTGGACTGGCTCGTCTGAAATTTCTAATATTGAGCTTTCTTTGTGTCTAGGTTGTTTCTTCTAGAGCTACCAGCTCCTTTAGCTTTGTAGTCATGGTCAGCTTCTTAACCAGGCTTTAGGGTGTAAGCATTCCTTTGTATCGTGGTTGTGGTCTCAATAATAGACACATTACTCCTTTGGGTCTTTAATATAAGCTTCATTTTTCAGCGTAGGTGCTCTCTTAAACTACTCTATATTTTGGATGGCCTCCACTATCTTGGCCATCATGACTTTCAATATAGTCATTTATAATAATTCATGGTTAGGCAGCGAGCACTCATTGTACTGAGCCAGTCACTAGTCAAGATATTAAGCCCGACTCGCTCAATTGTAAGTTTTGTCAAGCACTATATGGTCTTAAGGCGACTGAGTAAATTCATATTGTGGACAGGCGAAAGTGCGTGAGTCATCCCTTGATATCTACTTGTCGCCTTAATTAGCCCTCTTATGTGAGTGATGGGTGGAAGATTCTACTTTGAAGTATGTTTGGGTAGAGTTATACTCCTTGGCAAATATTTGTTTGTTAGCTATCTCCAACAACTTGGATAGTGTCTGCGATCTTTGAAAACCCAAAGCATACTGAAAATGTCCTTTCATCCCTTGAGCTAGGGCACCATGTGTTATCACAGGTTCCAGATCCCGCACTTCCAACATCTCCCCGTGAAAGTAGGTGATAAACGAGCTAAGACTCATATTATATCCTTATAAATTAATAAGAGGGCTTGGAAATTCTTCTGTGACTTCCAGAAGCTGATAAACTATGCCGCAAATATTTGCCTAAAGTCTGTGAACAACACAATCACTTCTAGAGAAAATTCGTTCAGAACCACATGAAGGTTGACATCCTTAACATGGTAAAGAAGAGGCTTTTTAACGCGTTAGTGATTATAAAAGACACATGTTCAAATTGAATGAGGCTATGTGATCAGTCAAATATGTTTTGATCTTATAGAACCCCAATGATTGGATCTTGAACCTCTCCTAGTGTTTGACCTTAGAATTTACTGAGAGAACGTATTCTTTTGTTGTCGGGGCGCTTCAGTACACTCAAATAAGTGTTTGTCGGTCAGTACTGACCCAACACTATCAAAGTACTAGGAGTCTCCATCTATGTTGAAGGCTAAGGGGGCTCTTGAATCGTTGGGTGACAATCATTCCTCTCTGGAATGTTGTTCTCTTTCTAGAGCTATTGCCTTTTGTATGGCGTCCTGCATTTGATCCTTCAAGTCCTAGATCTGCTAGTTCACAAGCTCTCTTATGCACTCACTTTTATAAGTTTATCCTCCAGGCGCTACTCCTTTTTTTGTCTATGGCATGATCCATGCTTGACACACTATTGAGGAAGTTGAATCCTGTTTTGTTCGCGAATCACGCCCCAAGCAGTAGAGTGTAAGAAAGGAGAGAGAGAGAGATTGAACAATAATGAACAATAATACATCTTGTCCATCTTTATTCTTATAAAATAATCTCCCTATTTAAAGGGTAGAGGGCACAATATATTGATATTACATTTCTTCCTGTGCTTTTAATGGGGGTTGTGCTAGATATTTTATGTATTTTACATATATGTGTCTACTTCTCGACTACTTTTTGGCTCAGTTGGATGAGATAGTTTGACTTCAACTTTGTAAGGCTAGTCCACTAGGCTGGGTTGAGTCGACTTTGTCGGTCGGATAAGTTTGATTGGCTTTAGACTAATAGGACTAATTTGATCAGTACCAATTGGTTGATCTCCTCTGGTCGTTGATCCTCGACCCTG